>WNLI01129520.1:0-10252 GCA_025802215.1 Wirenia argentea
TTTGACGAATTGAACAAACTTGGGTCACATGACCCCAAGGATGCCTCAGATAAAATTTGAAGTCAAACCGACAAACGATTTTTGAAACGAAGATTTTTAAAGGAAATGTTAACGCGAACGACGCCGCGGACGCCGCGGACGACGTACGCCGGACACCTGCGTAGACGGAAAAAGCTCAGCAGGTGAGCTAATAAAGGAATGTTTGTGACAAAACTCCACGACTGTTGCAAGAAAAAACTCGAGAGATGCTACAAAAGTTGACGTTGTTTCCTTAGTTTTCAGTCTTTGGCAACTTCGAGAGCCATTTCCAAAGCATACACAATTTCTAATTACGTATTTCAATTAAAATTGTCAATAGTTCTGGGTACGCAAATGTACATTCCCAACGCTGATCACACCATTCACGAACAACTGGCTAAGTCTGGCTTACCGTCTGAGCTGTTCCAAAGTTCCAGATGTTTAAAGTCAAATTTGTATTTTAGTTTTTTTAAACTTTATGTTTTATTCCACACAGTGTGAGGCTGTGAGCAATCGCTGAAACTACATTTAATGCAAATATTATGTCACAATCATGTAAAATGATCAAAACTGATTTCCATTATATATTAATGGAACCATACATGCCCTAATTTAAGTGCATTTAGACATACATGAAATATATCATACACAAATTGAATAATATTATGATGACCCAATTTAACTGTTTTAATGGGAAGTACAAAATGTTTTATTTTCAATCTGTATCAACTGTACGTACTGTACTTCATTTCTAATGGATTTCATTAAATCATCAATCATGCAATAACAGATAGGCCTATATATTCTAGGAAAATAGGTCCATACCAAAACCATTATTTATTGGGACTTTTTAGGAATATAGAATATGGATAGGTCTATACCAAAGTTTTAGATACATCATATGCGTAGTACTCCGAACTCCATATAGCCCAATTCTGAAGCCACTTGAGACTGCGTGTCATGCACAATACATTATTCAAGAATATTACAACACTCTCCCAAGGCAGAAACGCATGGCATAGACGTAAATCTAGAAAATCTCTGCAATTTTCTATAATGACTTTAAAATTCCAACGCAGGATAATTTAAGCACACGCTAGGGTACCATTAGCCACGCGATTTCACTATTTCAGCAGCCAAACTGCGCATGTCACTGCCCATTCCGGGACCTCGACCCAGTAGTCGGTACATGGATCTTCTCATTATATCCTTTCCCATAATATCCCTGAGTGCTAAGATCACATATTTGTTCACATATTTGTTCCTAATTCGTTATATCCCCTCTATTTTTTTCCTGTTATATCATCACCTTAAATGTACAATGAGAGCCTTAGCATAACAGGTTAACTGACACTACCCCTTATTATAATATAGTAAACAGATTGGCTGGGATGGGTAGAGTGGATAGGGTGTGGGTAGAATGGCGATGTTGGGGTAGACTGTAGATAGGGATAGAGTGTGGGTGGGTAGGGTATGGGTGTGTGTGTGTGGTGTATAGTATAGGTAGTATGGGTACTGGTTAGGGTGTGGGTTAGAGGGTGGTTGGGTGGGGTAGTGTGTGTGTGGGATAGAGTGTGTGGGCGGGGCATGTGGTAGAGTGTATGTGTGTGGGGGGGGTAACATGTGTGGTAGGAGGGTGAGGTAGAGTGTGGGGGGTGGTTGGAGTAGAGTGCATAACTGGAGTGGGTGGGGTAGTGTGTCGGTAGTGAATATTTTAGGCCGGGGATATTCGCAGAAAGGATATAATGGGAAGTACCCATGCTCTCGATAAAGTTAATGTGAAAATGTTGGTAATGAGTTTTGTGGTCGTTGTCTCGATGAACCTGCTGTGTCTGTGGTGATTAATGAATGCTTACATGGAAATCACATTTGCCGTAACGGAGGAGTGAAATCTTTTACGTGTTTGCAAATCTCGCAAATATCTCCAGGGTTCCATGTAAGGTTTAACCCTCGGCCATCCGCTGTCCGACATCTGTGAGTTGAAATAATAACATGCTGGGAGCCCGGTGTGGGCTAATGAGTTAATGTTCCCCAGTCTAATATATAATATGGAAATAGGAAATACAGTTTGTGAGACTGCGAGTATGCAATTGCAGGGTTACAAATTGATAACCAGTTTTTGGACTCTCCAATCATCGCCAGGCTGTATATAGACGCCAGGCTGTATATACAGTAGAACCTTTAAAAGACTGTCCCAATCAACTACCCAATAAAACCTCCATGTTTATGACTGATACCTTCATGATAATCGACTGGTCAGAATCTGATCCCTTCTACATGTACATCAACATAGACGTCAACATAGAATTCACCCGGTAACCAGCCGCCGAAAGTACAGTAACCTCACCACAACTGCGTACAACTATACTGCAACACCTACACATACAGACTAATATCTCCTCTTTGATTCTCAAAACCTGCTAGTTCACAAACTGGGAGTAATCGGACATAAACTTTCGTGCCAGTACCATAGAAAAACTGCGAACGTACCTTGACATACTGTACTCAAAATTACTTAAGTAGCTTAAAACGAGATTTCCGTATCATTCAAGAGTCACGACGCAGACCAATCCTTCAATCGTACGTATCAGTCTGGCGAAATTTCTAGTCGAATCTGAATCTGCGATACGGTTAACAGATATCCTACTTGCCTGCTGCTTTATCCATGATACGACTTACGGATATCCTACTCGGCTGCTGACTTAATTAATATTCTTCTTGAGTTCCGGAAATCACGATTATAATCGCCATCATTATGTTCAAACCTACCCCAATCTGGGCCAATCAGCACCATCGTATGTTCAAATCTACACCGACAATCACAATCCATCAGGGCATGTCTACTCAAGCCTACCCCAACCATGGTACTGTACAGTATGTTTAAGCCTATCCCACCCATCAACATCCATCATGGCATGTCTAGTCTAACCTACCCCAACTGTCGTATGTTTAAACCTACCCCAGCCATCACCATCCATCAAGGCATGTCTAGAAGATAAGCGTTTCCTGTTACCCGCTAATAGATTCCGCCTAAGTGATTACATATGACCGTGAGTCCGAGACTTGCATGAAATGACGCTAGACACCCGAGAGTACATTACAGTGTGTGTACAATTTTGCTTTTTACCGCAGAATTTATACAAGTTTTGGTATTTGTTGAACATTATTCCCAAAACTGTTACGTTTTTTACTAAATTTGTTCCCCAAGTCACTCTACCTCAAATAACGACCAAAGCTTGAGGAATCAATGGATTTTTTCAATCCAGTCTAGAGGAGTTCAGCGGAGAACATTGCCTTGGAAGGGGGATGGGGATGCTGCGAAACCATAACCACCGACAATTCTCAATGCTGAATTACCAGCTAATGCGTCCATCGACAGTGAAGTGCAGGCACGCATTAACCGGGCTTCCCAGTTATGGGGCGGAAGCAGTTATCTGGTCGTACCAAGTGACAGTTTGCCGCTGCTGTTGTTCCGACTCTGGTCTATGGAACAGAGACATGGCCGGTTCCAGACAGCGTACTGCATATAAGCTTGATGTGTTCCAAAACCGTTGCTTGCGACAGATATCGCAGATTAACTGGCGAGATCATATCAGGACAGGTGTTATGGTTGAGTGACGAACGTTTACCCAGAAGGATCCTGGACTGGACCCCAGGGGGCTCTCGTCCCGTGGCCGTCATCGAACCAGGTGGGTGGACGTGACTAAGGGATCATCAGGGCTGTGGAATCTATTGGAGGAGGCAGTGAGAAGAGCTCCAGATCGGGCTAATTGATGGTCTATGGCCCGATGAGAGCCTTGAGAGCCTTCGTCTCTCAATAAGGTTAATGATGATGATGATGAATGTTCACTCATTTTATCAAGTCCGTATTTTCAAGTCCTTATTTTTCAAAATGCAACGAGTGACATCTCAAATTCTCAAATAATGCACCAATGCACGTATGCGTGTAGATTATGAAACCGTAAGTGCCGTATTTATCGTTAGCAGTGCAGCGCGGGCCGTGGCACAAAAACATACGTACAAGTAGTAGAGGAACAGTTTCCTATATTGGCCTAATATCTGCGAGATCAATATCAGCAGAACACCAAGTGCGTGTTTTATAGGCGTGGGATTTATGTGTTTATGTCGGTCAACTCTCTCACTGCAATGTTGTTTGTTACGCTCGCGTCACCCATCACCCATATTGACACCAGTGACCCACAAAGTATTAATATTCCCTCGACGAGGAAATTATATGTCAAGATTATATCTCGTTTTATCATATCGCTAAATATTATATTGATGGCTACTGGACTATCAAATCATGTATACAAATGCGCATTTCCTGTGCAGTTTGTAATGAGTTTTGAGTGTTGCAATAGTCAATATCTAAAGGCCCAAGAGGTTAGTGTATGGTAATTTCCCTGATATTTCATTACCCACTTAATTCAACCATGCCCTATTTTCAGACAACATTTATTCAATAAAATGGTCATGGTCTCATGGACAGACTTATTGATAAATTATCATGAAAACAAAATTCATAATTTTATTTTCCAAAGGTTGGTAATTTCAGATAATTCAACGCCCTGGCAATTTTGGAAATTTAGACCCAATGAAATATCTGAGTAATTGGAATAGAGAATAACATTTTAAAGTACAGTTATTTGAAATGTTTAGTTTATTCTCTAAGTGTGTACCTAGCACAGCTAATGTATGCCCACGGTGAGTGGCGTCGGACCAAACAAGTCGTCAAGGCTTTCGAATCACCATGGCTCAAATGACTCAACCAAATACATACTGTACGTAGTACTGACAAGGATTATAAGTCCCAAGTCTAAATGAGAAATCAGCACAGAAAACATCCAGAATAATCTACTCGAAATTCAAATCCTCTGTTAGAAAGCGAGAAAAAACGCAAAAATATATGACTGTCAAATTAACATTTTAGTATACATACATGTACATGTATATTATAAATTACGATTAAAGAAGTGTATTTCTAACATAGTGCTACAACTAATCAGGGTAATTCTTAAAAACGGATGCTAAAATGGAAATGAAAATTGCAGAGAAAAAAATTCACTCGATACTCTAACTCAAATATTAATGCGGTTTTTAATTTCCCATGCGGCAAATTCTATGAAATATGATTGAGTAAAAATCCCGGATTAAAATGTCACGTAATACGTAATAGCAGAAATGTCACGGACAATTACGACAATACGTAGTACGTTGGGGGTAGTATGATCATCATGTGGAGTGAAAATAGATTTGTTGGATAATAGGTCAGTCAGTTTAGGTGGATTATTAATTTTGCTAATGAAAATTATATTTCTTGCATTACACAGAATGTTCAAGCCACTGAGATACCTGGACAGTTTTACGCCATCAATGCTTGAAGTTCTTTACTCCAATGCTACTGGATATTGAGCATGACAATGCACAGAAAGTAGAACACAAACACTTTTTGAACGGAATTATTGTACTAAGTATTAGTCCACCCTGATAATTTTATATACCGTAGCGATATAAACAGTAAAATATGTGTGTCAAAGCAACCATACATTCACAATAATCTTAGGCTACAATAAGTAGGCTACAATATGTACAACATTCACAACATGAGAGTAAATCACTTACATTGGCGACATCGAGGGCGTTTATGTCCGACTTCGCACACAGGGTTGGTACCGGATGAGGGGCAGTATCCATTGGTCTTCGCACACGCTTTTCCTGACCAACACTTCCCACAAAACTTGATACAGTCAGCTCCGTATCGACCAGGTGTACACTCTGAAACCAGATAATATTATCATCTAAAATTCACTACAGAATTAGGGTGCATTCGGGAGAAATCGTACGTTCCAGTTGGGTCACATGTTGTTTCTCGTAATTACTACTTGAAGATCTTGTTTGAGTTCGAGCGAAGTCGTGCAAACCGTTTGTACGAGATACGAAGTCATATAAACCGTTCGATACACATCCAACTCATAAATACCAAGTCGTGAACTTGATCTAGAAATTTTCAATCGAGTTTACGACTTGGTATTTAAGAGTTGGATGTGTATCGAACGGTGTATACGACTTTGTATCTTTGTATCTTGCACGACTTCGCTCGAACGCGCCGTTAACACTTCCCGCAAAACTAGTTGAAGCCAATTCCATATCGACGGAGCGTATATCCTGAAACACACAAGATTAGTACTGACCAACACTTCCCACAAGATTGGTACCAGAGGAGGGGCAGTATCCATTGGTCTTTGCACAAGCTTTTCCTGACCAACATTTCCCGCAGAACTTGATACAGTCAGCTCCGTACCGGCCTGGTGTACATTCTGAAACCAGATAATATTATCATGTTGTGTTGTGGCGGTATGGTTATGGTGCAGTGATGTATGTGTATGTAAGTGGTGGTGTGGTGGCAGTGTGTGGTGGTGGTGTGATGGTGGTGTGGCTTGGTTGTGGTTTTGGTGACTGTGTGGTGTGGTGGAGCTGTGGCGGTGGTGTGGTGGCGGTGTGGTTTTGATGGCTGTGTGGTGGCGGTGTGGTTTTGACGGCTGTGTGGTTTTGGTGGCTGTGTGGTATGGTGGTGGTGTGGTGGTGGTGGTGTGACGTGGTTGTGGTGTGGTTTTGGTGACTGTGTGGTGGTGTAGTGGCGGTGTGGTTTTGATGGCTGTGTGGTGTGGTGGTGGTGTGGTAGTGGTGGTGTGACGTAGTTGTGGTATGGTTTTGGTGACTGTGTGGTGTGGTGGAGGTGTGGTGTGGTGGTGGTAGGGTGTGGTGGTATTGTGGTTGTGGCGGTATGATTGCGGTGGTGTATATGCTGTGTGGTGGTGGTGTGGTTACGATGTGGTGGCAGTGTGGTGGTGGTGTGATGGTGGTGTGGCATGATATATTATGCAGATATATTACCATCTAAGATGCGCTGCAAAACCAACATTTCCCACAAAACTTGATACAGTCAGCTCCGTACCGATCCGGTGTACTTTCTAAAACCAGACATATATTAAAATAAATCAATAAACATGTGCATTTGGTATATAGCGCACTTTCACGTCTGTCCATGTTGCCATGTACAAGTGTCCCAAATGCGGATGGAAAGCCCGGGAAAAATCCCTGCAAGTAACGGCATCGAACCCACGCCTCTCGAATGAAAGGGCAACGCTCTATCCACTACACCATGAGCCCATATACATTATCATCTCTAAGATGCACTAGAGTACCAACACTTGGCCCACAAAACTTTATGCAGTCAGTTCCCTTCCGGCCTGGCGTATATCCTGAAATACACAAGATACTTGTAGAGAGGCAGTATCCATTGGTGTTCTCACAAGCTTTTCATGACCAACATTTCCCTCAGAACTTGGTGTAGTCAGCCCAGCAGTGACTCGACGTACATTCTGAAATGCAATAATCAATCAGATCTATACATAATCATCCACTATAATCTTACAGAAGTTGAACCAACACTTCCCACAGAACTTTGTGCAGCTAGCTCGTAGCAATCCGCCGTAAACTCTGAAATACAAATAAAATCATTGGCGATGATGTCTCTCACAAATCGCTCTAAATTTACTTTCTTGGGATTTGTCTCATGATAATCTTAATTTGTCAAAATATGAATTAACAACACAAAGTGTTCAGATAGAAATGGAGTCTGTAATATACACAAAAGTGTATGAGTTGTTTAGCATAATCAATCAGCACATAATTAATGCCACATATACATTTCAACATTCTTTGATCATTAAAACAGCTTTCATACACCCCATTCATTATGCCCTTGTGTTACATTAATTTTACTGTAGGTTATGGTTAAAAGCACATATTTCAATGCCTAAATCATGTTAAATAATAAAACATACAATATACAAATTATACAAATGGCCATGTGGTATTTAGTGTTTTAATCATACTGGTTACAGTACTAAAATTACACAAATACAGCAGTAAGCATACATTTTACAATAGATACTCTAAGCATGACATGAGTTTTTTTATAGCCCAATCCGGCAATCCCAGACATACACAGTCAAACACATGACAATTATACATTTACAAATGTTATTTCATATCCACATCAAGAGACAAAGTTTTTTATAGACCTACATACACAAAAACACACGAAACCATAATATTTTGTAAACGTTATCTTCTATGTATACACAGACATGTTTTTTATACCCCAACACATACAAAATCGAAGTTAAGAAACATATTTTCTAAACATTATCTATGCACATAATTATATTTATACCCCAGAACATACATTTTTGAAGCATTATTTACACAAACAGATACACATACCCTAGGTTTTTATAGCGGAAGATATATTTTATACCCCAGCACATACATTTTTAAGCGATATATATACACGCACACACACATACCCTAGGTTTTTACAGGGGAAGATATATTTTATACCCCAGCACATACATTTTTGAAGCGCTATCTACACACACAGACACACATACCCTAGGTTTTTATAGCGGAAGACATATTTTATACCCCAGCACACACATTTTTTAAGCGATATCTATACACACCGACACAGGTTTTTATAGTGGAACATAAAAACATCGCGGATACCCCTAGGCTCTCATTACACACATCAATACATCACACGATCCTTGTTAAAGTTTAATCATGTTGGCTATGGAAACGGCTAATCACAAAATAGATCCAGTTTGGCGTACGTAGAACGTCGTAAAAGTCAGTGTGACTCCAGTATCAGTAGGCAGGTTACGCTGTGAGAGATTTGAATATGGAGGAGGAGTTCCCGTCAAATACTCCCCCAGAAATGACCTCCGTCGTACATTTTTGCGAAGCATGTTAAGTTTTTGTTGCAACGGTATTCATGTTTTGAGCCTTGATTGCAACAACTGTCAGATTCCAATTCTTTCCATCACCGCGCCCGTAGGCTACTAGCTGCTGCCGCTTCTGGCATGAGTAGTAGGCTATTAATAATTTTGCCCATTTGCCTTGGCGTCGCACACTACTAGATTTGTGATATCCATGAGAAAATTTGCCACTTGAAATGTACGCACTTTCCCAGAAAGTTTTCTCAGACCGAAACGAAAAACGATTAGGCCTACTACTCTAGTAACTAGGTTTCCTATCTAAACCTAGTAGGTTAAATACTACGCTGCATTTCTTTCCTTTAAATGACTCTACTCCTTTCTCTTTCTGCTAAAGCTCTCACAGCTTTTGGGAGTTTCCAGGTATTATGGGTAAAAATAAACAAATCAAATGTGTGCTACCTCTGCGACAACACGATTTTGCCGATATCTCGTCGTTGGCGATCAGACGACGGAGTTCGCAGACGGGGGAATCCCTCGCGGTGCATGCACATATAGTTTGACCTCTCCACCGCCGTCTTCCAATCTCTATGCCGACTTAACCTGCCTATTGTGTATGCCTTCGCCCTTCGCTACAAGATAACTATGTAGGTTACTGTATCCAATCCATGCTGTTGTATCCATGCCGATGTATCCATGCATGTTTTATACTCTTCTTTCCTCTATCTTTTTTTTAATTATGTAAAGTGCCACCGCCACGCAGGTTCAGATTAGTCATATAAATTGGACAGCTAATTTGTGATTGAACTGTGTGTGCATTTGTGAGATTCTATGGAAACATGGATAGATTTTAAAAGCATCTGTACGTACATCAATGCACACATTTATATATTTACTAACATATCAACTTGTAAAATGCGTGTGTAATGATTTACCTCACTATATAGTCTTATAGATGAGTCAAAACTAAAAAGTAAATTATATTTGAAAGACAAAGGCATAAGTAATTTCTTCATCAAATGTCGTAATGACCGGAGTTCCACAAAAAAGAATTGTGAACTGTGCAAAAAGAAGAAAATGGATTGCTATCAATTTACAGCGGAACATATTGAAGTGGTTACGTAAAAGAGATACATTCAGTGTGCCATCCCTATATTCCCATGAAAAGTGCATATTTTCTGTTTTTAGTGCCTTATCCAAAGCATCATTGGGCATTATAAAACACACACATGGATTACACAGTCACACTGAAGGTATTCAATACACAAAATGATTTCATTAAGGAATTCCATACCATATTAGTATCTTATTAAAGTCTCAGTCCGTAAATTGATATGCTATATTATACACACTGTGATATTATGACATTATATACTGACTATCGATCATTTACATGGCCCGACATACCCGCGATGACCAAAAACATTTTATAAATACTAAATAAATTAATTATA
>WNLI01129631.1:0-10252 GCA_025802215.1 Wirenia argentea
CCCAGTCTTGGATACCTGGACATCGTGAACACCAACGTCTCGCAAGTCGTCATCGATCGTATCTTGTTCACGGCCAGGCGGTTTAAGTTGTTCCTCGTGCATGGCACTCATCCCAAGATCAAAACATCTGCAAGTATACGTGTGGCATGTTAGGTGGCATTTGGTTACCAAAACCTTCACGATTCGGGGTGCAGTGATGTAGATGGAACATGGCTTTAAAATAATGCTTTACGACAAAAAAACCCACATATCCATCACCAAAAATTTTCGGATCGTGTATTAAAATTTGTTTGTTGGACTAGGCTATTTTGTGTTTTTGTTTTGGTCAGGGCGGATGCAATGTTTTAACCATTATTGCAAATGATATATATAGCTACAGAGTGGACATATCATGTGATCATTGTTTTACCAGTAAAGTACTATTGTTAATCCATGTTTAGCATCAATCAATCAACCAACCCGTTAAAAATATATTTAATCATGATAAATTATTATAGTCTAATACATGTAATATTTCTATTTTGTATGTCAGAGCTACAAATAAGTGTAGCCTATACGCGCATGTACACATTATTTTCGATAGGATACTGTTATTGAATTTTAGGCATAGGAGTATATCCTATCATTTAGGCTATACATTGCCCAATAAAAAATACTTATGTCAAATATTGTATACTCATTATGCATTCGTGGTTCATTAAAATGTAAACGTTCATGCATGGCCATTTTCAAGTTTCGATTTTACGCCAGCGAATCAATTCGAGATTGCAGGTTACAGAAATCCGTGCCATGTGAGGTTACCATATAGCCTAACTTTGGCGCGGGTAACGTATCGTAACGAGGGGAGTTTACCTTCGTTGTTGTTCTGGTTCAGCTATATTCTTGGTCGGGGACCCTGCTTCATCCAATATCTCCCACATGTCTTTGCAGAAGGCGTTGAAGCTAAGTCTCAGAAGAAGTATACCTTCCAAGTAGTTATAAGAATGGCCGTAGGCTACTGCATGCAGGAATATGTTGAACCGCTGAATGACCATTCAGACACTCTGTTTCCAATGCGAACATATAGCTGTCGTCTCTACTAGAGCATCTGCAAGATCCCGAGATCATATGCGCTGGTTCAGCACGCAACGATCCGTAGCAAGGAATGGTGATCCCACGTACCATACTATCTCTACAACATTATGTTGTAGAGATAGTATGGTACACTGGCTTTGAACAGCTCACCATCAACTGTGCATGGGGTTAAAAGAGATTCCAGATAACTAGCGACGTACGTGGGATCACCATTCCTTGCTACGGATCGTTGCGTGCTGAACCAGCGCACATGATCTCGGGATCTTGCAGATGCTCTGGTAGAGACGACAGCTATATATGTTCGCATTGGAAACAGAGTGTCTGAATGGTTCCAATTGCATCCAGAGATTCGACAGGGTAGTGTGATCGCCCAGATCTATTAGAGGAGCTCGGGATAGGATCCTCTAGAGACGATAGAGCTCTATGTTTACATTGGAAACAGGGTGTGACTGGATGTCTGAACTCTGAATGGTTCCAATCGCATCCGGAGATTCGACAAGGTAGTGTTTTCGCGATCTAGTCGTGGTTGAGCATCTCGTGTTCAGCAGCGTGCTAACCATGCAACGTCAACTTGACGGTTTCGGCATATGCCTAGCCTACAGTATAAAACTGAGTAAAGGTATAATATTCGACCATGACAGAAACAGAACGCCACATCGCATAACCATCATATCAAACATGGCCGACAATGTATGACAGTGTAGGCCTAAGCTAGTTCTCTCCAACTACCATCGACTAAAAACAGCCTCGCGGTTCGTCGCGGACAATCTCGTTGATGCGGGCGCGTGTGTAACATGTGTCTCGCAAGACATTCCTTCCATTACATCCGTTTGAGCCGAGACAAATCCACCACAAATCATTTGGCGTTGAGTTGTTGACCCATGATTCATCGACACTATACGAGATCAGTGACCAGTCTTCAGTCAGGTCATGGTAGTATACAGGCTAGGCCTATTCTCAGATCATCACATCTGCATGTCATATGCTACAGCACTATTATTGGTAAGGTTTCGGTAGATGTGATACAGAAACTCCGAATGACTCCATTCACAGTTATGGCCATCGCGTGTAGCCTACTACAGTACTGTATTCTGTATGAATTCAGAAATACGATGATGTATGGTAAGGTATCTTGACTGGCCTTGCATTCCTATGTCGAGATATATCGAAAATCTATAAAGCTCTGTGCTTCATGTAGGACTCCAGGCGGAACTGTCAGACTAATACAGGAATAATAATTATGATTGCATTGAAATAGTAGGCAACAAGGGCATCTCGTAACGTTTAAAATGTGTTGGCCGGTCCAACAAAAATCAAAATGATAAAAAACCAGATATATATAATAAATTATATCATTGCATTAAAATTAAATTATTAAAACGCCACCTTTATAATAATCGATCATTATTAAAACGCAGCATGATAAAATTTAGACCTTTCGCTCAAAAAATTTCAAGCTGTTCAGCTTTTAGTTTGTCGTGTGTGTTTCCGCGGGAAACTGCGATCAGACAGCTTCGTCACTCACGTGTCTTGTTCAGCACTGTCAAGTCTCAGGTTCGAGTAAAGATGACGGCAAACATTCTCAGTGGCAAGGAAGTTTCCGGGTATGGTTGACATATTAATTAGGCAAGATTTAGTTCAACTGTTCTTAGACTATGATCAATATTATTCTTGTCTAATCTACCAGTACGTAGACTAGGTTAAGTAGCCTACTAACTAAGCCTAGTTGATTTAATCTTAATGGTGATGATAATCATGATAAGTACCTGTATTATTATACTGTATTAATTTTAAATTTTCTAAGGCCACTGTTCTTATAAAAATATCACAAACCAGGAAGTAGCCTACTACTACTAACCATAGAAAATGTACTAACTATAGACCGATTTCACAGAAATTCACACTGGGGGCTGACGCGTTCGAACTTCGAAGCGGACCAGGATTCAGGAAAATACCAAACTGCATGCATTGCTAACAGGCGAAGCAGCCAATCGGACATTTTTCCGTGTGAGTGATTGCGACGATGTGTCTGCTTCCGAAAAGTGAAAACCCCGGTAATTTTGTTTCCTCTGAATTCTCGTCCGATCTAAGATGTCTCATTTGTCTGTCTCTGACGGAGCCCGTGTATTAGACGCATGAAAGTTCATAGACTGAAACTCGACTGATTGTGACGAGCTGCTTTCACGAGTCGCGCCTCATGAACGACATTCATAGATAACAACATCAGAGTTAGACTATGATTTTCATACTGATACATAATATTATCATGAGTGTCGTCTTTTTGTAATTGTACGTTGTAATAATGTGGTCGTGTAGTGACTCTTTAAATTAGTACTACTGAGTAGTGATTTACTTTTGTTTTTTCAGAGACATTCGCAAGAAATTGCAGGAGGAAGTAAGCAAGATAAGGGCAGATAACCCTGCGTTTGTGGCTGGGCTTGCTATTGTTCAGGTATGGAATTTATTACGCTATACTGTAATCAGTAATCTATATACGTATGACAAGCGACTCTTGAGATTAGGGTTGTTTTTTTACAGAAAAACATAATTGCAAAAACACTGGTATGATCAGTAACACGTCACAATAATGCGAGTTCCCGAAACCAGGCATAATTTCAGAAACTATCGGTTCGGCAAAGCAATCAATTTTACAAAAACTTTTGGTATCGTAGCCAGTTGAGCCTGAGGACTGGCTTCTCACTTCGAATGGTAATCGCCCAGTCTGGTTTATCCTCCGATCTATTATTTGTAGCAAATTTTATATGTTTTTCTGTGATACATTAATAACATTATCACCTCTGAAGATATGGCGCCGTGTTGTAACTGAAATAATTGTGACAGTGACGTCCAATGTCCATATAACCGTAGGTCATTCACTGTGTATGAGAAGACGAAACATCCAATAACGATTATATTATTAAGTCACTATGTGTGATGCGTGATATTGTAAACTCTTATCTTGTGAGAAACTAGCGATCTAATGAACTTCACTTGCAAGTATAATTTTTGTTCCAGGACCGGGGATTGAACCCGTGATCTCTAGCACTAGAGACCAACACACCTGCGTCATGCTACCTCCAACGTCACATGACTCACATCATAGCATGACTGACTCAAGCAATAAATAGTCTGGGACTCACTCTTAGCATATTTCCTAGTTTCTCACTACAGTTGCGCAACTCTGTCATCATAATAAGGGGGGCAGTAGGGCTGTGGTAGAGTGCTCACCTAGAGATCTAGGGGTCCCGGGTTCAAGCCTGGGTCGTGACAAATCTTTGTGGCATTTTCCCTGTGTTTCTGTAATTCTCTTGGGCAAGGAACCCAACTTCTGCTCGCCTCGACCTGTGGCTAAATTGAGGAGCTGGGTGGGGACTGGGTAGCTTTCGTAGGAAAAAACGCCTGGCATTATTATTATTATTCCCATAATTACAATGCCCATATGTGTAAACAGGTGGGTGATCGGGAAGACTCTAATGTGTACATCAGACAGAAACTGAAGGCAGCAGAAGAGGTGGGGATCACAGCAGAACACATCAAGGTCTCGGCTGATACTGTCGAGTGTCGATAGAGTAGTAAAGCGATGACATCTCCATGGTATAATTTGATGAAGATTTCTTAGCCTCTGATTAATCTCATTTTTGGTGACAGGTGGGTGATCGGGAAGACTCGAATGTGTACATCAGACAGAAACTGAAGGCTGCAGAAGAGGTGGGGATCACGGCAGAACACATCAAGGTCTCAGCTGCTAAAACACAGGATGAGGTTGGGTTATATCGATTATGGAGTACATTAGGTCAGTACATACTGAATATTGATACTATCAATTCATGTTACATACTAAAAACATATACAGTACCTGGATTTATATACCACAAATTCACAGTTTTTTGCCAGATGTCTCGAGTGCGAGTGGAAAGTGGTTTTTGCAGGATTCGAACGCGTCCTCTCGGATGAGAAGCCAGCGCTCTCAGTCACCACTGCACCCTGAGACCACAACAGTACATAGTACATTTTCTTGGGATTCTAATCATGATGGCCGATGGGGATGAGTGATATGTCCATTGTATGTCGTGTATGTAGCATTGTCCCAGGCCTAATTTGTCAGTACTAAAAAATGTATCGAAATTCATGCCTGACAAATATGTTTTTTATGTTGGTATTTTGAGGAATATTTAGCGCCAAATATTTGGCAATTAAAACACCATTTCATCATGACTTGGCGCATGAAAAGTTTAAAAGGTAAAACTGCCTATAATCTATATGCCACAATATTAGACAGGTTACTATGTAGTGCGAGTAGACCAGAGCTAAAAACAAGCGTTCATTTTGTAACAGCAGTGAAATTAAATAAGGTTGCCACCTGTGCGAAATTGTGCAATTTCTTTACGTAGAATTATGGATAAATTATATTAGGTACTACAGTGACTTATTTGGCATGGTGCATCCATACTCGTTACTCAATACTCATAATATAACTAATTTAATACAATTGGAAGTGATACTGTACCTTCATAGTATAGTTTGCGCAATTGCATGTCGATAGGGTCCAACTAGCATAGGCACATAAGCCTATTTACAGTAATTTACTAAACACATACATTATGAATAATTTCAGATTTTGACATCATGTTGACTGTGCCCAAATATTCAATTTTTTGTGTATTCAGCTCGCATTGGGTATCGATATAGGCATAAATTTGTGAATTTAAAATTGTTGTTGGGATTACGATGTGATGTCATGGGAACGTTATTTTTAAAACCGGTTGTAATACAAAAAAGGCGAAATTTTGATGGCGTCATCACTCATCAGTCACCGTTGTTTGGGGTGGATTAACACTGGTTGATTTTTATAGTCATCGGAACGAGAAAATCCTTAGCAAGTGTGGCACAAATAGTTTTTAAACTATATTGCAGCATATAAGCAAAAGAGTTTTTCCAACCACGTTTTGTTTTGTCGATATTGTGCATAATATGAAACATCCAACTAATTTGTTTGCAGGTATTGACGATATTAGACAAACTCAACAATGACACAAACGTACACGGAATCATTGTACAGGTTAGCCACCCTATACATTCCCATTTGTATGCTGGTAAATTTGTAATACTCCAAGGCCAAGCATGGCGGAAGGAATATGTAAAGCAAGAATATGTGTAGCCAAATATATGCAAGAATATGTGTAGACCAAATAATTGTTTACATCGCAAAATTCGCAATGTACTTTAGTATAGTTTTGGCATTTAGAGTCAACTGACTGGCTATAATCTACCAATGTATGAGACGTGTAACCACAAGCATTACATTGCGACCACTCCTCGAGATGAACAGTTATACATGTAAACTCGCCGAAAGTTAGTTGGTTGCTCCATTCTACATGGACCTTAGTAGGTAATTTAGTTGATATCCAATAGCCACATGTGATACAATAGTAAATTTATTAACCCATGCATGCAGTACGTGCTTAGGGGAACACAAGTAGTATGTTGTGGAACTCTGCATGATTCCCTATTCTGCTTTGCGTCCTATTCATGACGTTCTTCCCACGTCATACGATGATTTGCCGCTAGCCCACATACCGCATGTTTACTATGTTACCATTGACATGAGACATTGACATGTTTGTTGTACAGTTACCCCTGGAGTCTGACCACCCAATGGATGCCCATCTCGTCACCAACTACATATCACCCCTCAAAGACGTCGATGGGTAGGTACATTATAGAATTTAAATAAGACAGTGATGAAGTTAAAATTGTAAACAATTTTATATTTCTTGGCTCATAACTAGAAATACAAGAATGTAATGGAGAGATATACAGTATCCATTCCCAGATAGGTCTTAAAACGTAGAGCGATGACTAGGCGAAAAAACAAAATGCCGAATTGTTATTGCTTTCGTGTTCCCTGTCACGAACACACTATCATGTACCATGCTAAAGTTGTAAAGGAAAAAGAACGATAGTTTTCAAATGTGAAATTAGTGTGAGGAACCGTGACATACCTTGCTTTGATGTGCTGGATGCCACTCATGAATAAAGCACAGCTATAATTATAAGGAAAGAATAATGACAAGGAAAGAATACTCTAGCGGAGATGATTTACAATCTGATTATGTTCTATATGTGTGAAATATGTTAACCTGGTGGTAAACCTGACTTGCTTTACTACATGTTGTAGGTTGCATGGAGAGAATGCAGGCCGACTTGCCCAAGGAGACCTTGACCATTGTATTGTACCGTGTACACCGAGGGGGTCACTGGAACTCATCAAACGATCAGGTATGTTCTACTTGATTCTCCATCAATATGATGTACAAAAAAGCATGTATGATGCCTTGCCCAGGGTAACCTTGACCGTTGTATTGGTCGTCACAAATATACATACATAGATGGAAACCCTGTAGGATGCCTTGCCCAAGGTGACCTGGACCATTGCATTGTGCCATGTACACCGAGGGGATCATTGGAGCTCATTAAACGATCAGGTATGGGCTACTAGAGTTGTCACAAATATACATACATGGATGGAAAGCATGTGTGATGCCTTACCCAAGGTGACCGTTGTAGTGTACTGTACATACTCTCAGTTTCACTGGGGTTTTATCATACGATCACATGGGCTCATCAACACACCTGTACCGGTCAATCAATGGGCACATCGGCTACACGTTCGCGTCTTTGCCGCGACCATTCGACATGAATTATTTCCTGGGCTTTCATACGCGAGATTCCTGCATGACAACATCCACAACATGGACAGATTCTGATTTTAAAATGTTTTTTTCACCCCATATATGTTGCGTTTTTTTGCGAATCACTACGTCATATCTAAGGTGCAGTATGAAACTGGCGTGGTCATTGGTCAAGCCAATTAATCAAAGCACACTCATCAAACTAATTGTATATTGTGTTGTACAGGTATTGAAATCAAAGGTATGCGAGCCGTGGTGATAGGTCGCAGCAATATTGTTGGTGCCTTGGCTCACCCGATGAACTAATGCCCACTCATTCAAACTCTTGTAGACGTAACTAAATAGTTTCATCAGATAGGATAGATTAACTGTTTGAAAGTTACACTATCAAAAAACTGTTGCACTCTTCGACAGTTTCAGTGATCGCCGACAACCATTTTCGCAGAGTGACGTCACTGCGCCGACGTCCCAGCATTCACGTGGTCCTATGTTTTGGCGGGAATGAGACTCGTCCAGACGTGATGAACAGAGACGTGGGGGCCTATCAACGTCATGTGGTCGAGTCTTATTCCCTCCAAAACATCGGACCAAGGTGTTGAATCCTGTTGATGGATATAGAATATGGCTCCTTTAGATAGTAACGTTGTGTGTTGCATGACATCATCCGTTTTGTAGTGGCAATCAGTTTGTGTGTAACCGGCTAAAGAATATACCTTGTTGTTGACTAGCCTAATAAATATTTGAGTTGATTACCTGTAGATTATTGTAGACTACAGTCTTATAAACATGGTGGCAGCTACGGCGAATACACGCCTGAATTAACTGATTGTTTAAATAAAGTACTGGTTAGAGTGGCTATCATCCTGAACTGTGCCGGACCAGAGGCAGTTGAAGTGTTTGATACGTTGCCGTTTAGTATCGAGTGTGATAGGGAGAACCCCGACAAAGTGTTGGAAGAATTTAGGAGATACTGTACTCCACACCAAAACGAAATTTTTGAGTCATATAGGTTTTGGCCCATAGAGTTCAAGGAACCGTTCAATGTGTTCTTGTCACAATTGCGTAAACAAGCTCGACGATGTCAGTTCGTCGACACCGACCGAATGATTCGGGACAAGATCGTGTTTTCAGTACCAAGTGCACAACAAGAAATGCTGTTGCGAGAATCAAAATTAACTCTCAACAAAGCCATAGAATTGTGTAGAGACTATGAAGAAATACAGAAGTGTAGAAGAGAGATGAGACCCGATGCATTACCGACTACAGTTAGCCAAGTTGATGCACCAAGTGATAACCAAGAACTGTCAAAGAAAGAATCTCACCGTGATGATCATCGCCGAGTACGAAAGAGCGATGGACCAGATTCGAAGAAGAATTGTTGCCCAAATCGCCCGGCCAACGTCGATCAGCGAATAGCAACAGTAAATTACCTAACGAGACCAAAACGATCCTATCAAAATTGTGACGACAGTCCGAGATTGCTAGACTGTCGGTTTTGTGGACTTCGCCACAGAGCAGCAAAGTTGAGTTGTCATGCGTGGGGCAAATGCTGTCGTATGTGCGGTGGCGTAAACCATTTCTGGAAAATGTGTCGCAACGTCCACAGAGTGGGCCTATCGAAGGATGAATATGTCCACAGTCATGGTGATTACCACAACAAAGATGAATATCACAGTAACAGTAACGACGGCGATGCATGGTATGGTGCGCACGTCGATTCTCAGCGTAGAATTGCTAAAGGTACTACCAGAAGAAAAACCGGATATACACGCGCCAAAACTGTTCACAAAGAAAAGAGAAAAGTGTATGTAGGTGAACATGACAAGAACAAGAATGGTGTAGCGCGTCTAGAGAGTGGAACATCGTGTATTGGTGTAAATTGTGACGCACATGTTTCTCAGTTGTTTGGGCAATCTGGATGTTCCCGTAAGTCGATCTGGACACCTGTGCACCCAAGACATCACTGGCTTGATGTGAATAGCCATGACACCCGAGATCGCCACAGAACCTATCGAGGTGCTGGGCAACGATCACATCAGACCTGTGCAGAGGCATCGGCACAAGTTGTGGACAAACTGCTCAAAACTATTGTGGGTAGTAACGACAGCCATGAGACAAGTTCAGACAACCATATATCTAAACAATCATGTCTAACATAACCTATATCATAATTTACCAGCATACTTTATATTATTTACTTTTATATATTTAATTAAGTAATATTAACTTTTGTTTTATACGCCCATGTTTCCATGTAATTGTTTACTCTTATGAAAGGGAGGATGTTGATGGATGTAGTATGGCTCCTTTAATAACGTCGTGTATTGGGTATATGACATCATCTGTTTACGTAGTGGCAATCAGTTTGAGTGTAACCGGCTAAAGAATATACCTTGTTGTTGACTAGCCTAATAACTATTTGAGTTGATTACCTGTAGATTATTGTAGACTACAGTCTTATAAACATGGTGGCAGCTACGGCGAAT
>WNLI01129742.1:0-10251 GCA_025802215.1 Wirenia argentea
ACAGAGGAGGGAGTGGGGTGTCTAGAGAGGAGGTAATATCCACAGAGGAGGGAGTGGGATGTCTAGAGAGGAGGGGTGTTCACAGAGGAGGGAGTGGGGTGTCTAGAGAGGAGGTAGTATCCACAGAGGAGGGAGTGGGATGTCTAGAGAGGAGGGAATATCCACAGAGCGAGTGGAGTGTCGATAGGAAAGAGTGGTGCCAGAGGACGGAGTGGAGTGTCTATAGAGAGGACGGATCAAGTATCCACAGATGTGGGAGAGAGGAGAGGAGGTAGTGTCCACAGAGGAGGGAGAGGGGTGTCTAGAGAGGAGGTAGTATCTAAGTGTCGAGAGGAGGGAGTTTGTGGAGTGGACTCCGTGTCCAGAGTGTCTAGAGAGGAGGGTTCAAGTATCCACAGAGGGGTGGTGTGCCTAGAGAGGTGGGATTGGTGTGTAGAGAGAGGTGGGAGTGTAGCGGAGCGTGCAAAGAGGACGGAGTGGAGTGTCTAGAGAGGAGGGGGTAGAGCCAGAGCACGGAGTGTGTATAGAGAGGAGGGATCAAGTATCCACAGAGGAGGGAGTGACGTGTCTAGACTAGAGGGGTGGGAGAGAGGTGATCGTGAGAGACGAGGGAGTATCCACAGATGAGGTAGTGGGGTGTCTACTAGAGAGGAGGGGTAGAGGGGAAGGGGAATGTGGGAGGAGTATGGGGGAGAGGGATTGTGAAGGGAGTGGTGTAGGGAAGGAGGGAGGAACGCGGGAAGGTGAGTGTGAAAGATAGGGAGAGTGAGGATGGGAAGGGAGAGAGGTGTGTATGAAAGGAGAGTGCGTATATGCATGGGGAGTAGTTGTGGATGGAAAGGGGGTGTTGAGAGAAGGGAGTATGTGGAGCGTGGTGTGTGGAGGATCCAAGAGGGGAGGGCCGGAGGGGTACGTACGGATGGAAGGGGGTGTGTGGAAGAAAGATGGTTTTGCGTATACGATATATGGAAGGGGAGAACGGGTGGAAGGGGTGTACAGAGAGATGGTAGTTTGTGGAGGAAGGGAAGGGTGCCACACAAGAAACAAACCACATAGTACTGTACCCCAGACTGTCTGACACTACATCCGACATTCCCGAAATAAATAGTCAGATACCACAGCTACAGAACCAGACGTCCGAACCTTTTAACAATAATAGGTGATATTTATTTTGTTTCAATTTTTTGGTCCACCGATTTTTTTCAGGAAGTCATCATTTGACAGCCGCAGCACTTCCTCTTTTCTACAGCTTTCAACATGGTGGGTACTAGTTAGAATTTGTGAAATAATAGTTATTTTATCGTCAATAATCCCTATTTTCAGAGCACATATTACACATTTTGAGCGGCTAGTTGTGAACTACTACTACCATACATTTATAATACGTCGCTGTTAGATTATTAAGGTCTTTTGTGTATCGATAAATTTCCATTCCAATTTTTATGTTGCAAAATTATTTTTTGTTATAAATTATATTTCCTAGTTTGATACGATTTAAAGTACATTTGCACTAAACATTCTAAACGTAGTTAACGTACATCAACTAAACAAGGTGTTCGTATTACTAACATTACTAAATATATTCAATATTCCCTTTACCACTCATTGAATTTTTTTTGATTTCCTTTTCAGGGCTACAAAGGTCATAGAAAGCATTTGAAGCGCCTTGCTGCACCCAAGCATTGGATGCTGGACAAGCTCGGTGGTGTCTTTGTAAGTTACTAAGTACGAGATATTGTAGTTACTGTCTTACTCAGTTACTGGTCAATCACTAAATGATTTAATGAAGATGGATTTTAGATGACGTCCAATCCCACAAGGGTGACAAGGGCCACAATCACTGCCAATGCATTGCTGGCCGGCATTCAATTGCAGCGGAACGTTTGATCGTTTATGACATGAAGACTTAAGACGGTCATCGGTCGATACTGTTTCGAGAACTGTCATGACCGGCAGTTGACATCTTAGTAGGGAATTCCGAGGAAATAGGCGTACGGGAAATTCCGAAAATTTGACGGGAAAAATTAATGCCCGATTTGCAGCATCAATGGCTACTCGCAATGTATTGTGGGTGAAAAACTAACATGGCTATTGGCTACCAGAAATGACTTTTAGGGCATGTGTTTACTCTGGCATTTTCGTGTAACCACATCAACTGAAATTTTTACGTTTGCATATTTTACTGAAGTTATAACTAAACTTATAAGGCCACGTATAATTTATTACAGAATTAACTTGTATTTTTTTGACAATTTTTGTTGCACAGGCGCCCCGACCGAGTAGTGGACCCCACAAACTAAGAGAATGTCTCCCGCTCATTGTGTTCCTGCGAAACCGTCTCAAGTACGCTCTCAATGGTACCGAGGTCATCAAGATCGTGAACCAGCGCCTGATCAAGATCGACAACCGAGTTCGCACCGACACGACCTACCCCATCGGCTTCATGGGTTTGTAATAATTTTAATTTGTACCGCGGCGGTGTACTTTTAAGGATCGGCCGGAGGTCAAGAAAGGACAGACGTCTGTACGTCAAAATGATGAAGCGATGTACCCACTTTCGACAATCGACAGTTTATTTGCAAAAAACTTCACTATTACCATTTTTGGGAACATATATGTATCCGAATGTGATCATTTTCTGATAAGTGTGATTTTGTTTGTGAGTTTGCAGACGTTTTTTGCAGACAGGATTTTCATCAACCTAACCGTTTTTGCAGGTAGGTTTTCCGAATAAACTGTCAAAAATGTGTACATCGCTTACAAATTTTTATTCGGTAGATGCGTTTGTTTCTAATCTCTGGATCAATATAGTCAACTCAGACTCAAATGATCATGGTATGATCTATATAGGTATTTTACAATATAGTCATGTAATGTAATTCATTAATTGCATATTCACAATCTAAACTGGCCCTAACATCGAAGCCCACTTACATTTCCATGTATGTGGATCAAACTGGGGCCTACACCAAAGACTGTATGACGGTCACTTCCTGGTTGTGCTGGCCTGGACGTATACCAAACGTACAGCGACATTGCAATTATATACTAATGGAGACCTTCAACGCCTTAATGTATTCTTTAAAAGAAGTGTGCATTTACTGCACTTTCATAATCTGTCTCTCGCAAATGACGGTGAGTCGGTGACAAGCCCTGGAAAAATCCCTGGTTCTTGCAGGGTTCGAACCAGCGACATCTCGTGCGAAAAGCCCCGGCACTGACCACTACACCATTGGACACGATAAGTAGGCATGACTATTCAAACACTAATGGTGAACTTTTCTGTATGTATGAACAAGACAGGGATTGCCAACTATGAAGGGGCAAAGGGGGTGGTGGGGTGTGGGAGTGGTATGTATATTTTTGCATAGATTCTCGACTTTTCTCGTTAATGCGAGACTTCTCCTCAAAATATCATTGGGTTCTCACAATGTCATATGTGTGTTCCTGCGCAATGTGTATCATCGCCGAGATGTGGCAGTAGGCATACATTGTTGTACGGAAAGAACTTTGCTAGGATGAAAAGGCTTATGGCAACTTGGCAAGTATCTAAAAAACATGTCTATTTAGTATGATGAAATTGACCATGTAAAGAGGCCCTAACATCGAAGCCCACTTACATTTCCATGTATGTGGATCAAACTGGGGCCTACACCTAAGACTGTATGACGGTCACTTCCTGGTTGTGCTGGCCTGGACGTATACCAAACGTACAGCGACATGTATTGTAAACTAACATATTGTATTTATAGATGGATTTATAATTAGATGGATTTATAATATATATGCTAATCAATGTTATGTTAGCACTGAGTGAATACAACTATGTGAAATGAATTTGAGACCTGTCTTGGTGTGAAACTAAATTTACCCGTGTTTGTATGTTTTATTGAACTTGTGATTTATAATTTTATATGTTGGGCTAATGTTGTTGTTTACGTTCCTCTGGCATGAAGGTAGCTTCATTTGCCCATGAAATGGCGGGAGAGACGCCCAAATCTGGTTGCGTTGATTGGCGAAATTTGGACATTCTCTGAGGATGTGTTTCTATATTGGGCTAATAACGTATAACTATACTCAACATTAAAAAGCGACCCCCTATTATAATATAATTTATATATGGTATGGAATGGCGCATGGTATAGTGGGTGTATGGCATGGTGGCCTTGGTGGGGTGGGTGTATGGTATGGTGGGTATATGGTAGAGTGTGTGTATGGCGGTGGGTATATGTCATGTATGGTGGGTGTATGGCATGGTGTGTGGTGGGTGTATGGCGCATGGTGTGGTGGCTATATGGTATGGGTGATGGTATGGTGACTGTAAGGTGTGGGTGTATGGTATGGTGGGTGCATGCGGTGGATGGTGTACTGTATGCCATCGTCCCGTACACCCACCATACCTTAAAACCACACCATACACCACCATACACCCACACCACACTCCCATCATGCCAATGCGATACCATTAGCATTGGCATGGTGGGTGTATAGTGTGGCGTGGTTGTGAAGAGTATATTTTACTTTCAGATTTTCATATGTTAACTTGGTTGCCAGATATGAATAGCTATCGATGATTCCTCCGAGCAGTCTCATAATTCACAGCTCTACGTGTAGTGATTAGTGGGCTCTCGGTGTAGTGGTTAGCGCATCCGCCTTTCAATCGAGAGGCGTGGGTTTGAGGCCGTTACTTGCTGGGATTTTCCCTGGGCTGTCCACCCGCATTTGATGATTCGAGACACATGTACATGGCAACGTAAACCGGCGTATACCAAATGCATATATTTATTTATTCTATTGGTATGTTGACAGATGTGGTCACGATAGAGAAGACCAATGAGAACTTCCGAATCATCTACGACGCCAAAGGTCGCTTTATCGTGCACCGAATCAAGCCAGAGGAAGCTAAAGTAAGTACCAAGTAGTTAACTCAAAACATGGTTACGCAGGTACGGATGCACTTGACTTGAGACATCAATAATGAACAAACTCAACAAACAATATCGCTACAGTGCACATCTGGGTAGTTGTTCAACAAAGTGAAATTACCTTCTAGTCCTAAAATGCCATCAATGAGTCATTATGACTCAATGAAAGCTTAAAAATTTAGTATCTGTTTACTGGAAACCACAGACGCATACCACAAATCGATGATGTGAAAAACATAATATGCCTGGTTTACGCAAAGCACCAAGGTATTCTAAAGGCGGGTATGCACTATGCAGTCAAACGGTTGCAAATGAAACAGTTTTGATGGTTCTAGTTTTGGCGGGAGCCAAGATTGAATAATAATAGCTGAAACTAGGGTATCTATAAAGTTTTATGGAACAGTATCGGGTCTGTAAAACCATTAATAGTTTCAGAATATTTTCGTTATTTTTTTAGCTTCGGCATAATTTGTTTCCAAGATATTGGAGGTATACAGCGTTCACCCTGGACCCAAATCAGTGCCAAAAATAGTGCCAAATGTAATTTTTAGTGCCAAATAAAAAAATTAAGTGCCACCATTTTAACCCTCTCCTGCCAACAAGCCACCAAATACCTCTTCCCGCCACAGCCGAGATACCTCCAAACGCCACCTGTGACCTAGCATCGGACCTACGTAAATAATATTCCGACGAGAAAGCAAAGGGTGTATGACGTAATTTTATATAAATTTTTACATCGGGGATAAAAAGAAATATGATCCGACTGTTAATACCTTTATGATTCTGTAAGTCGGTGCATGGATTTACATTATTAGTAACTTGTATTATTATGTCTGTGGTTCAGCGTAGCGGTAGAATGTAGGCTTATGTGCTTAGTGTATGATGAGTCTGTAGTGCAGTGATGCAGCAGATGGCGTACGAACGTAGGGCTCTATACAGTAGGCGCTATGGTGTATATGTGGTTCGTCGAGGCGAGACATGGTGTATAGTGTATGGTGTGGCCGTGGTTCGGCGAGCCGATATATGGATGTAGGAACATGCTGTATGGTATGCAGCGAAGCAATATATTGATGTATGGGCATATTGTATGTTGTGTCCGTGGTTCGGCGAGGCGATATGTTGGTGTATGGGCATATAATTGTATGTTGTGTCCGTGGTTCGGCGAGGCGATATGTTGGTGTATGGGCATATTGTATGGTATGTCCGTGGTTCGGCGAGACGATATGTTGGGTGTATTGGCATTTAATATATACATAAACATGAAAATATATTCCGGCTGGGCAGAAAATAGTAAAAATTTAATTCGTACTTAAAGGGTTAAATACCGCCCATTTAAATTAGATGTCACCGGTGGTGAGTTGTGCTGTCCGATTACGTGAAGGCGAAAATATGATCAGAACCAAATTTGCACTTTTGGTAAATTGAGGCTAGGGACACAGAGAACACCAAGAAATCACTCAAATCAAATAGCATAATTTGGCGCTATGCCTGACAATAGAGAAATGACTGAAATCACTCGTCTGGTCTACTAATTGCTATGGTACACTGCCACTACCAGTAGTAATCAAATTTATATATGAAATATTAATTAATATGTCACTAACCAGAATCCTAGTCCTCATGTTCTTGAGCTGATACCGTGTGTAGGCGTCTCGTGCGTTCATTCGAGCCTCCAGCTTGATCATGTTTTCGTAAATCTCACTTTTCTCTCTCTTCAACTCGCCCATACATTTCGGTGACTCCGGTGGCTTCACGACAAACGTGTACGTACAATCCTCTTCTGCTTTGTCTTTATCGCGTTCCTTTTGACGAGCTGCAATTGTGTGGTCAAGTTTCGGTTTCGTTTTAGAATCATTGTCTGCAGCCGAATTACTTTTCTGTGATGTGTAATATTTATCCGTCACAGTTTTATCACTATCGACGTCACTTTTATCTTTCAAAAGTTTGTCGCTATTCACACTAACGATGATAAACAATATTGTTAGAAGAAACATCTTATAGTTCATGTAGTTATCTCTATAGTCCACCATCGTGCGACTTGTTCACTACAATATAACGTCAAGTAACTATCGCAAGATTTGCAAGTCTCTGCTTATATCTACAAACGATTGGAACTAGAAACAAGTGGTCATATAATGCACCGGTCGGTCCGGTCCTACACGTTATGCTGTTCTATTATTTGACAAAATATTCATGTACGGTACATTAATTTTATATTATTCATATTCAAAGTCCATTGTTTGTAGTGAATGCAAAGTTGCAAACTGTGTCAAGTATATATCCCAACTCTCTCCCGCTTATATAACCAAAATAACTAAAAGTGATTGGTGACGGATATCCCTGTAGCCAGCAGAAACAAGTGGTTATTAGCTTTAGCCATGCAACGATATGTTGTTTTATCGGATAAAATGTGATATTGATGTCCATAAATAAATGTACGTGATTTCCATCATATGTAATGAATGCACACTATATTAATTATGTAAAACCCAATGAGTGAAGATAATTATGAAGGTATTTTTAGCCATTTGTTATCCGATGTTGTGACTTGAGAGGCTGTTGCTTTGCTATACACCATGGGTGGCCAATTAGATTTTTCTGCGGGCCGGATTTGGACTATGGAAAATTTTCGCGGGCCAACTCGGAAATTTTCCCGGGCCAACTCTTAATCTCTTCCCCCCCCCCTTTAAAATATGTATACTAAGATGCCTCTAAAAATGCTCCTATATATTATTATGTTGCTGTACGCCAAGACAGTAGTTTACAGTATTCTCGCCAGTTTGTGATTCAGATCAGTCTTATGTCTCTGAACGTTGGCACACTCCATTATAAAATCTCGGATAGGCCTATGCTTGCCGTGTGCCACTACTAGAAAATTACTTGTTGTTCATGTACTAGTTGGCGTAGTTGTCAATTCTCAATCACGTGACAAGACCCCTCCCACTGCTGTCAATCATTGGTCAAGAACGTAAAAGACTGCCACTCGTAGACGTGACGAAAAGAGTTTAATTGCGTAATGTTTGATCACAGGTGTCGCTTGGTGGAGACGGTGAACGGATCAATAATATAAGTGGATAACGGTTGATCAATGGCATGATAACACCTCTACAAGCGGTTAGAGAAAAAGCAGAGCCCATTATCGTACGTAGGCTACACGCGACACTCGTCGACATCGGTCAGTGATAACTGAAAATGTCACACATTTGAAATTTCAAAGTGTAAAGACCGTTGATAATAATTCTGATGTACCCCTATATATACGTTAGTTTTAAATTTTTATTGAAGACACATTCCGCGGGCCGGGCCACCCGTGCTATACACGGAACCTATTTCACACAAGATACAGTATGTGTTATGTAAAATGTAAATAATGATTGTACATAACATTTGATTGACATACCTCGATGAAATCTTGATGTAATTGTTTGTTTATTGTCGTCTACTTTTGGCGCAGGTATGTAATGCATGTATTGGGCTCATGATGTAGTGGTTAGAGCGAGAGATCATCGGTTCAAATCATGTAACCATGGGATTTTTCCTTGGCTTTCTACCCGCATTTGACACATCTGTGCATGGCAGCGTGAACAATTGTGAATTTGGACACATTTATTTATTTTTCCTTGTACATCCGGTGGTTTTCTCCGGGTACTCTCACTTTCGGCCACTTTAGACTAACTGTTCATAGCTTGATTGTGCCTAGATGTTGCTGTCGATCTATCATGCATGCAGTTATAAGTATCGCTCGTTGAGTGATCGCAGTCAGACTCAGTCTACTGACTAAAACGCCTGATATTAAATAAATAATATGTAAACTAATAGCGATTACCATGATATTTCGGTTTTAAAATGACAATTTAACACACAATTTCAGTCGTACATACATATCCATTTCCGGGCTCATATTTGTTTTAAAGTTGTACTGTACTCTGTACTCTTTACAGACTGTTACGGATCAAAAACATGTGAATCGGTTATCAAATTATATCCTGTCATAATAATTATTGTCACCAAGTTTATGCAATTTTCACACAATCCCACCACTGATAATTAAGAAACTTGAAATGTCAATCTATCAACTAAGTATGCCAATTAAGGAATGTAACCTTATAGAGAACTTAAAGAGGGACTGAACATTGTATAATCTGTGTGATGTGTGAAAATTAGGCCAATGCCACCTTCGAGTAAGCCTACTGTATATTATCACCATCATCATCATTAACCTTGTGGAAGGCCAAAGGCTCTCATTGGGCCATGGCCGTAGTGGGAACTGGCGATGTCTCCACTCTAATGACAACACCGGCAAACAACCGACACTTGATACGACCAGATAACAGCTTGCGCCCCTCATGACAGATCCGAGCAGGCAGCCCCATGACCGGGAAGCCCAGTTATTGCATGCCTGCACTTCCCTGCCGAAGGATACATTAGCTGCCATCCAGTGTACCAAGTAGCAAAAGCCCTCCACTCGCTCAAGAAGAATTCGCTGGTATGGCTGCGGAACCACTCTGCAGTCATAATTTTCGTTTTAGCAACACTAAGACCAGTATGCAGTAGCCCAGTTTGTAGTCTGCTGACTCATTTCATCAAATATAAATATTAATGCCATCTCACACATTCACTCAGATGAGGTGGATGATATCCTTAACCAGTCATGTGCTGTTGTTAGAGTTAATTCGTTTATGTGTGGAGTGGGCTCTCTATATGCTTGAACGTGGTGAGTGCAAAGTGGATTTTGGGACGCTTGGATCTGCACATACGCCAAAGTGGTGGTACGCTTCCCCAAAGAGACCCAAATCATTTGAGGCAGTGAGTTCTCCTTTGACTCGAAACTACTTCTCACATTGTATGTTCCTACACATGAGAACTCACTTGATGATCCACATGTGCTCGTTTTGTTATTCTGCAGCAGCATGGCGTATGTGAAAACGTGGAATGCTTTGATGACACATTCACTTGACAGTGGACAGCGGACTATCTGTAATGATATAGCTTTTGCCATCGGCTGGCGTCCGGCGTACGTCGTCCGCGTCCGCGTCTTTGTGAACATTTGCTTAAAAAATCTTCTTCTCAAAAACCGTTCGTCAGATTGACTTCAAATTTTATCTAAGGCAATTTTATCTTGAGGTCATGTGACCCAAGTTTGTTCAATTCGTCAAATTTGGGTCAAGGGGGCGTCGCCAAGGGGAGATAACAAAAAATAATCTTAAAATCCTTTAAAAATCTTCTTCTTCGAAACCGCTTGGCGTATGGACCTAAAATTTGGTACAAGGCATCCTTAGGACCCTGGTACTCAAGTTTGTTCAAATCGTCAAAATCGGCTCAAGGG
>WNLI01129852.1:0-10250 GCA_025802215.1 Wirenia argentea
ACAACACATAAAAAGAATTGGTAACATCCACAAGCACTGCTTGCATATGATATGGCTCATAAGTCCTCCAAAAGTAGACCCACTACTGACCTCTGTATATGACTACATAAAACTTGTTTTTTTTTATATCTTGATTTTGGTTTTCTATGACATGGTAACTTTCTTATACTATTGATTTATCCATTTAGTTATTTATTAGAAGAAACATACAGCAGACTGCATGGTGTCACATGATAATACATATTCAAAGACTACGGCAAATACCAAATTACATCTATGCAAGCTATGTGTTAATCAAAAGCTTACTTGTCGACACCGCCAGTGAGCTTGCGTTGGTACGAGTGGAAAGAGAGAAATTTGATGGGAGGTTCAGCACTTCGCAGATGTCCTTCGTCGTATGGCTGTGAACAACAATAGGCACTTTAAGATTCTAAAACTAGAACCGTAACGTTACTATGGTATTTTTATGACAACAGATCATCTCCATTGCAGTTCATATTGTGATTGGTAAGATTTTCTAAACTGCGGCCTTCGTTGTTACGAAAGCGAAACTAGCTTGTAGCTAAGGTTTCTGCCAATGAAATTCCGCAGACCCCGGAACGACTAATGAGAAAAATATGAAATTCTTTAGATAAAAGGCAAAAGGGTCATTCGTATATTGTATAATGTGATGGATTCGTAAAAAGCACAATCAAATGTAGTAGCCTATTTGTTTATTTAGTTTATATTACTAAGTGGTTTACCAAATACAAATATTACGCTATCTTAACTGTAATCTAAGAAAACTATGCAATGACTAACCTCTAAAGGCACACAATGTAGACACTTTCCGGATGGTCCATGGTGACATCTGAAACATGCAATGTTATTCAGAGTGGAAAATAATATGATCAGCAATAGGGGTGGAATATCATGAATGGGGAAATGACAAAATGTACCACATTACACTTTTTAGACACTACAATTTTAAACACAGTGAACCTGTCAAATTACAGGAGCAAGGGCAATGAATGCAGTGGAATCATGAATCATGAATGAAGATAGCCTACAGCCCTACACAACAAAATTTACACCTTCTACAAAATTTTTACAACAGTTGTCTAATTAGTCTGAATAATCCCAATAAGTGATAGGCTATAATATTCTAATTATCTCACTATTTCTACGATAGCGACCCAGTCCTCAAGTCACTGAATTGCGATTCAGGAGAAAGTTCGTTGCCCTAGAGAATTGCAATTCAGGAGAAAGTTTGTTGCGTGAGAGAATTACAGGAATACAAGAAAAATGCCACAGCAAGTTTTTGCCACAGTCCAGACTTGAACCTCTTTAATAGTATGTTTAATATTATCATGAAAGGAGTTGATAAACAATTTGACATTTTTTGAGTTCAAATACTACGTATCTATTCCCAAGGTTATTTGTTCATTGGCATTTAATATACTGTATAGTACAAATACTCACAGTTGTTCATTACGCGGGCGATGAATCAGCCCATCCTGTTTCTCTAGTTTTTCATCCACCTCATCAATCTTGAGTGACGCCTGATCCGACCGAAGGGACGTGGGTTGGGGTGTGGCCCTGGAGGATTGCTGGGAAGTGGTCCTGTCATAGGAAATGAAGTTTGACCTAATTATCAATGAGTAGACTAAACTACACATACACATGTTATAACTACGCAGGTGAAAAACCGGAAGAAATCATGGTTTTTTTCAGGATCTGAACTCACAACCTCTCAGAGCTTATAGCCTATGGGCCGGAATAGCTCAGTTGGTAGAGCGTAATATGTGTAATCTATAAATTGAGGGTTCAACCTCTGGTCGGCTCATTAAATAAATAAATAAAAGTCAATATGTGCATTTATATACCGCACTTTCAGAATCTGTCCATGTTACCATGCAGGAATCTCGCAAATAACGGATGAAAAGCCTGGGAAAAAATCCCTGGTTTTTGCAGGGTTCGAACCAGCGACCCCTCGTTCGAAAAGCCGTGGCACTGCCCACTACACCATGAGTCCCACAAGCAATTATTCAATTGGGGTTTACCCAGTGTTCACTGAGTAACAATACATTTCCTAACATGTCAAATTTGTACCGATTGTACTGTACATAAACACTATTTTGATGGTTTGCTGAACTTTGCTCACGTCTTCACTTGTGGCTCGCACAGCCGTTATATAAGACAGACATTACCACATTAGGCAGATCATGAGGTCCACTAAATGCCACACTTCACGCTTCTACTGCAGGGGTGGCCAAAAAAGTATAATTTATCCACTCCTTATTCCCAAGAAGGGGATTTTTTAATATACATACTGAGGCCCCCAAAACACTCCTATATTACACATTATGTAAGCCTACGCATTGGTCAAAAATGTAAAAGACTACCACTGAGTCATTGACAGACGCGACGAAAAGAGTAATAGCCTAATTATGTCATGTTTGATAACAGGTGTCGCTTGATGGAGAGGGTGAACTGAGTGCGTAATGTTTGCTCAATGGTATGATAACATCTCTACAAGCGTTTTGAGATAAAGCATGCAGTGGCAGTTATTATACACGCGACACTGATCGGTCAGTGAAAATATCGCACCTTGAAATTTCAAATTTTAAAGATCGCTGAAAATAATTCTGACGTACCCCTATACGTAAGTTTTAAATTTGTTATTGAAACGTGCCATGGGCGGATGACTGGACGCCACGGGCTGCCATTTGGCCACCCCTGTTCTACAGCGTTTACACAAACAATTTACCTGGCCGATGGAGGAACATCGGAAGCAGATGAGCGGAAACTTCCAGCGAGGGATCCGTGGATCTGTTGGTTGGTGGCCTGGTCAGAGGTGGAGGCTGTGGGTTCGTCACAGTCCAGGTACACCATGTCACCGTGCCTGGGGAGGAGGGGGAGGGGTCACACAAATTATTAAATGCGTTAAATTCAATGTGTAAACAAAAGTAAAATGCCTCACAGCGTTAACGCCTCCCGCTACACGACTATTACCCGCACACAGCCACAATACAAGATTTTTTCATTTTGATGCAAAAACTTTGGATTTGGCGCGATCCATGACTCGAGTCAGCTACTTAATTTATGTAGCTTGCATCGTGGTACGCGCAGCGTCTCGACCCTCAAGCAAGCATTCTCCGCCCGATTCTGTCGTGGTAGTGTCGTGGCGCCGCCAAGGCATCAGCAAAGGGGAGCTGATTGTCTACTGTGATCTGGTTGGCCCATATAGTGGTCTTCCCATATGTTGGGCCTGGTTGGTGCCAATATGTGGATGGAGAAGACATCAATAAGTCAACGGTTTGTGTGACAGACATGACCAAAGGCACCAAGGTGGATGGAGCTTACGAATGCATGGCTGTAGATAGGGGTAGTTGGTTTGTGTGCGTAGGCCCTATACATAGCGACATTTGGTGTTGAATGTGTTCAGACGCAGACGAGCGAAAGCTTCCTGCGAGGGAGCCGTGGTTCTGTTGGTTGGTTGGTGGCCTGCTCGGAGGTGGAGGCTGTGGGCTCATCACAGTCCAGGTACACCAGGTCTCCGACTCTCCGTGTCTGGAGGGAGATCACACATTACTCACATGTTATTTCATGCGTTAAACTTGTCAAATTGGTCCTGTACCTCCATAATACACTTTGCATGTCGATAGGGTCCAACTAATGTAGACAAATAATCCTCTTTACTACTCGTGCATTCATGACTATATGCAATGCGCTAAACGATGAGTACTAAACGATGACTTTCAAGTACGAGTAATGTTGGCGACTGGCGTGTAATGTTGGCGAACATCGCACAAAAAGTATGTTATATATACTGCACCGGGAACGTATGTGTTTAGTAAAATTAATAGGCTTTTAGCCGATGGCAGTTGGACTATAGACATACAGACTTGTGAATAAAGTGACTGCTACACAGAATGTTACAATTGATCCGGTACCGGACATGTTGCAATGGGTGCAATGAGATGGGTGTAAGACGACTAGCAATCTATCTAAAAGGAAAATTGTGATATCAACTCTACTATTACAGAAAATTTTGAACTGTCATGATGTTTCGATGGATTTTTATGTGGCAGTTAGGGTCGTAGGCTCGTAGCTACAATACCTGATGTTACTGGTGTTGAGAGTGCTACCATTACCTGATGTTACTGGTGTTGAGAGTGCTACGTTTGCTACCACTGAGAAGCCCCGTCTTGTTCCTTGCTTTGTATACATTCCATACTGTGCTCTGGATGTCAAATTCCTCCTTCACCTGCACAAAAAATAACATAAAAATAACAACAATGATAGAGAACATGCGAAAGTACCTATACTTTGGAGCTTTTGAAAACTGTGAGATGTTACTTTTAAAATCAGGGCAACATCTTTAGCTCGATGGCCAATACTAAATGTCTTAGTCAATTTCATTCTTGCGGGCAAATAATATTTCCAAGAAATGGATATTTTATTTTTGTTATTGTAAGTCCAAGTATCTGACTATTTGCCGGTCAAATACTACTGGTAAGTTGGTAACCTACACTATATAGGTTACCTACTAATGTTACTAATCCCGTAAGTTTGTAACCTGTTCAGGTTCCTGGATTTATCAAAAGGGGAACTTATCAGTAACCTGAACGTAGGTTACTGGCTTATTTCGAGGCCTGAGTCTATGTAATGTATTTCCTTTTCTTGGATATAAACATGACAAGTTCTCAAAGGAACGAGTGAGGTGCAACCGTGCAATATGGAAAATCGAGGGCGCCTCGCAATTAATTATGGTCTGTGCAGAATACTGTGCGAGATGAGCTATATATAGACTCATAGAATGACGTTTGCTTACAGCGGTGGTAAATATGCTGCACTCCAACTATGCAGTAATGTTGTGCGAAAGTAAAACGGCACATTTCTACACTGTATATTTGGAATCCTGTCTGTTGAATGTCGGTTTACCTTCTATATGTGACTGTAGCAGGCGCTGCTGATGAGTGCCCACTGCTCAGCGTTCCCTTTACAATATCGCACGACCTTTCCCCCCAACCAATCCTTACCATCTAACTTTCAGTCACTTTCGTGTACACATATGGGTTGGACACTGGACAGGTTGCATTGTAAAGTCGTTGCTATACAGTATACATGCGAACTGAGGTGAAGCGAAGTGGTTCGATTCGGATCACTTTCAAACCGGTTCGAAAATGACGTCGTTACTACATTTGCCGCTCTCAACCGGGGCAAAGTGATACAGATCTATCGATCGAGTGTCATGACCTCTCGCGCCCTTTTTGCATGGGACGTAACTCCGCAAAATTTAGTTACTTTTGTCAGGTATCACATAATAAAAGTGATCCCAATCGATAAGTGATCTGAAACAATTCACTTTGCCCCATGTTACGTTGCTATACTACGGAAATAAAGCGAAGCGTGTCCGGGCGAAATGAAGTGGTATACTTTCTATCTTCACCCGGAGGTGGTTGAAAATTGAACCAGTATCTCACGGAACATACCGGGAGAAAGTGGATTAGGTGTAGTGGAACTGGGACTTTTCCAGTATGTCGTGGAACATACCGGTATACTTTAACAAGTATAACAACGTTATTAGTCATGGGCAGCCCCATTGGCGTAGCACTCCCTGGAACTGAGTCACACTTTCACATGTCACACTAGGATGTACTCGTATTCAGGATTATTATTATTAGATTGCTATAGTTACCATATGAAAATCAAATTTACATGGAATGTTGTAGCTCACTTACTTTGTTGAGAAACACTGAGACAGAGTCTGACGACAAACACTGAATTCGCTTTGTCCCATGATTGGCAGACTGAACTCTCACAATCTGTTGAAAGCAGAGAATATATTTAAAAAAATAAAATAAATATGTGCATTTGCTATACCGCACTTTCACGTCTGTCCATGTTGCCATGTCCATGTTTCTCAAATGCAGTGGAAAGTCCGGGAAAATCCCCGCAAGTAACGGCCTCGAACCCCGGCCTCTCGAGTGAAAGGCGCACGCTCTAAACACTACACAATGAGCTCTATATTATGCCATATACTGTTAGTATCGATAAATGACTACGTGTATCTCATTAGGCTATACTTAAAGCAAGAGGACATGACACAGTGATTCGTAAAAACATAATACCTGAAAATACAGTAACAACATATTTCCACATCACATTATACAATCTCGATAGGCCAGACAATGGATTGCATGTCACAGTGCAAGGTCAAGGGAAATCACATTTCTGCATCGGGAAGGATTATAGTGCTCTTGGGAGTCAACATCCTGCATAATCTTTGTGCAACGTGGACAATCAAGATCAAGAATTTGCATTTTTTTGCAGTATATAAATAGCTGCCCTTCTGCATAATCTCTGTGCAACGTGGATAATCAAGAATTTGCAGTATATATGTAAATGGCTGCCCTCCACAATATGTGTTTCTGTTCAGCAGTGGAGCTGGTTAGCTCTGTAATTGAGTCACACAGCCCGTGTGTTTTATCTTGCACCTTGGGAAAGTACGTTAGATAGCTAACATCAATTGATATTCAAGCTTGACAGTCGATAGATGTGTATTTTGACCACTTTAAAATGGTCTAACTACTGTTCACCTGAACAAAAAGTTCGGCCAAGAAACCATCGAAGCGATGTTGTTCATGAATTCATTTATGTGTGGTATGGATTGTCTGTGCACAGAGCATAGGGCGGCTGCGGCAAAAGTGAATTTTTGGGATGACTATGCGCACTGGCGCTCAAGGATACATGCATGGCCACCATTCCCATTTAGGCCAAAATTCCATTGGGACAGTTTTCGCTAACAACTAGAGCAGCTTTTGCCTTCCTGTGATCTGCACGCAAAATTAATGAATTTTTTACCATTGCCTCTTTTTGGTTTTTTTCCCTGATTTTAAAGGTATACTCTAGGCAAATAGTATCTTTTGAGGGATGATAGGGATAGAATTGAAGGCCAAATTAAGCCTACATGCTAAGACAGTATCTTAACCCTACCCCTAGTATGTAGTTGGAATACCTCTGGTTAAGGAGAACATCTCTCGCTAAGACGAGCATCTTAGTGGGAGATGCTCTCCTTAATCAGAGGTATTCCAACTACTATACATCCTAGGGGTATGGTTAAGATACTGTCTTAGCATGTAGGCTTAATGCGACCTTCAATATCATCTCTATCATCCCTCAAAAGATACTATTTGCCTAGAGTATACCTTCAAAGAATAGATTCCTCAGTTGAGTTGCAGCTACTCATCTGATGCGAGAGCCGAATCTCCAGAGATCCAATTCGGTATTCAATATTCACGTGCATAAAATGACCACTGAAGTCGATATCTGAAGTATACTTTACATTATACTACATAATAATGTTACAGCAGAAACGGTTCAATTTCAGTAACTGTTCAGTAACTTACACACAACACTGTGTTTCCCATTTCTAAATCAATTGTCCCACGAGAACTGGCATATGAATGGTCAATGGTCGCTTCTTTAACTGACAGATAATTGGTTATTTGGTATTGGTACTGTATATTTTCACGCGACGCCAAAAACTTTCACATGATGCCAAAGCCGTTCATGTGTTGCCAAAAGGATTTGTGAAATAATAGTTTCACGTCTGTCCATGTTGCCATGTACATACATCTGTCTCAAATGCAGGTGGAAAATCCAGTAAAATCCATGTAGGTAACGGCCTCAAATCAACCTCTCTCGATTGAAAGGCGGACCACTACAGGAAGGCAGACGCTCTAACCACTACACCATGAGCTCACCATGTAGATATGTCGATTGATTGATTCTATCTGATTGATTGATAGGTTGATTGATTGATATGATACTGTTTTCAACAGACCAAGAACGATTTGAAGTGAACGTGACAGTGCCACCATTTGTTCTGTCTGACACTTATGGAATCAACAACTGTCTTTGGCTTGATTGATTGATTGATTGATTGATTGATATGATACTGTTTCAACAGACCAAGAACGATTTGAAGTGAACGTGACAGTCCCACCATTTGTCCTATCTGACACTTATGGAATCAATGGAACTGTCTTTGCCTTGATTGATTGATCGATTGATTGATTGAATGAATGATTGATTGATTGATTGATTCACATGATGATGTTTTTAACAGACCAAGACCGGTTTGAAGTTTGACATTGATTGATTGATTGATTGATTGGTCAACATGATGTTGTTTTTAACAGACCAAAAGAGATTTGAAGTGAACGTGACAGTCCCACCATTTGTCCTGTCTGACACTTATGGAATCAATGAAACTGTCTGGCTTGATTGATTGATTGAATGAATGATTGATATGATGCTATTAACAGACCAAGAGCGGTTTGAAGTGAACGTAACAGTGCCACCATTTGTCCTCTCTGACACCTATGGAATCAACGGAACTGTCTTTGCCAAGTAAGTTTTTAAAAAATATATCTTGTGTAAAAAGATTGAGAAATTTTGCATTTTGCTTACTTTGAGTGAAGTATCTATCATGTATTTGATGTGGTGTCATTGGGCAAGGCATCATACTGAAACAAGATGTAAAAACGCTTACATCCATTATATAATAATCATGCCCGACGTTTTTAGTCATTTGACTCAGTATGATTACTCATTGAATGAGACATATAAGTACATGCACGATAGAATGATAGCAACATCTATGCCATGTCCATTCAAGCTATGAACAGTTACAGTTTAAAGTGGCCTAAAGTGAAATGATGGAGAAAGCGCAGTTCTCAGAGAAACCACTGGATTTGGGCAGGATTTTTTTCCATCTTCATGACTCTGAAGACGGCGGAAAGAAGCCAGAATTCATGCGAAAGCTACCCAGTCCCAAGATGCTTGATTTAGCCTGTTGATATATAAAAGCCCTCTGTTTACTTAATAAATGCCACTTTTAATGTAAACTTCGACCACCATGAAAAATGATGTCACAACATTAATTTCGTAACCTATCAAGTTATCTGATTATGCAGTGAAATTACAATTTTGTCTTTGTCCAACTTTCAGTCACACAAGTGGAAGGGCAGTGGTAGGCAATGGTACAGTGATGCTGACAATTGTACAACAGCAAGAGAAATACAGTTAATATCACAAGTTATGTGACATGTGCAGTTTTTGTCCAAAATTCATAATATTATATCAAATACTAATTTGAATGCGAAGAAAGTAGTAACTTAAACTTGTATAAAATTATATAAAGTCCAAATTCAGCCTCACAAGCGGAAGGACAGTGGTAGGCAATGGCACTGTGATGTTGACAATTGTACGACAGCAAGAGAAATACAATTAATATTACAAGTTAGGTGAGCTTTCAAGTGTTTGTCCTAATACGCAATAAAATTGTATAACTTTTCCGCTATCCAATTTTCAGTCGCACAAGTGGAAGGGCAGTGGTAGGCAATGGTACAGTGATGTTGACAATTGTACGACAGGAAGAGAAATACAATTAATATCACAAGTTAGGTGACCTGTCATGTTTTGTCCAAAAGTCACAATTGTATTTACTCATTTAATAATTTGAATGCGAAGTAGTATCCTAAACTTTATATAAATTTGTTTAATTTTCAGCCATACAAGCGGAAGGGCAGTGGTAGGCAATGGCACGGTGATTCTGACAATTGTACGACGCCATGAAAAGTACGACTACAAAAACACGCGCAATCTTCTGCCTCCCCTTTACCACACTGTCGAATATGTAAGTTTTATGTGTACTGTAACTGATATTTCCAGTTCTGTAAGCCTAAATCTAATTTAATTAAATAAACAATGTAGGCTATACACAATAAAAAAGTTATTTTAATTGTTCTTTTATAGACACAATGATGTCCCAAAATAAACCCAAACACTGAAACACCACTTTCATTGGCACAGAAATATTAATATTGCGAAGCAAAAATTTAAACATGACACAAAAATTTCATGATGTAAAAATTGTGCATTTTTATGCCCGCAAGATGAAGTAAAATTTGATTTATGCCCGCAAGAATTTTTGTTAATTAACTTACAATTGGTCCAATAAATTGCCCAGAGAAATTGTCTTTGCTTTCAAGTTGACAGAAGTTGGCCTGATTTTGGAAGTAGGACCTCGCACTTTTCAAAAGGTGTGCAGAACACTGTGTTGGAGCGAGTGTCATGATTAGTGTTGAGGCGGTTTAAGATATTTTCCAACCGGTTAACCGTGGCCCATTAACCGGTTTAAACCGGTTAACCGCCATAATTCGCCGTTACAATGTTATATAATGGTAAAGTAAAGTATT
>WNLI01129963.1:0-16374 GCA_025802215.1 Wirenia argentea
GTGGTGGTGGTGGTGGTGGCGACGTGGGGCGGGTGGTGGTGGTGACGTGGGGGCGGGTGGTGGTGACGTGTGGACATTCGATATGTAATTATATGTGCTATTATGTTTAGACTATGTTGCATTTACATAATAGACCCGCTATATTACTGTATATATAATACTAAGTATAGGCCCTAGGCTTACAGCAGATTGTCTTGTAAATGAAATTGTAATTGTTGTACCGGTATACTGAGCGACCTTATAAATTATATTATCGCATGCATGTCGTAGATCTCTCCTGTTTCAACTCTTGATGTGCGGGCATTATGTACACTATAGGCTACTTCTCTGCACACATAGGTGACATAGCCTACATTTAGATTTATTAGTATGCCTATGTAGTATTACTGGTTTATGTTTGCAATATTATATTTACTGTATTGTTGTGTATAATTTGATCAAAGTAGGGTACCTTATACATTATAGTATAATAATATTATGCATTACATTATATTTAAATAAAATGTAATAAAATATAAAATTAATATCTTAAAATGTCTTCTATTATTTTGGTGTGATTTCTTGTAGAGTTTATTATAATTTGTACAATACTACGTATAGTAGCCCCACGCTGGAAAAGTTGCATGTTGAATAGTTATCGATTTGTTTGTGAAATCACGTTTCATAAAATAAAAATATTTTGTGTGCAACTGATATTTTGTGAATGAATGCCACTGCGTATAGGTAATATTATAGCCTACGGGTTATTTCCATTGACAACGTCAAATATTAGCCTATACAGGGATGAGGCCCAGACATTTACTTTTTTGGTTTGTTTTTTATGACGTCACGATTTTGGCGAACACACAACTATATAGGTTCTCCCCACAGAGATAAAGGTCTGTGGTTCTCCCCCGGGGTTTCAACCATAGATCTAGGCTATATAATAGAATTTTCTAGATTGAATTAATTTTTACTGACAAAACCCTTTCTGTATGTCAAAATTAGGCCTAGATACCTACCTTATTATGGTCATTGGTGGCAAAGGGGATAATCGGTATAAATGTGCCCCATTCAGTGAACTCTATAGGCCTAACTTTAGGCTATAGGATCTCTGTGGTCTAATTGAGGTAACATAAAAAATAGGCTATAATATATAGGCCTATATATGCTCAAATGTGTAGGCCTATACGATTGTAACCACTGAACTATATAGGCTAAGATTTTATAGGATCTCGGTCAGGTTCCAACATCAATAGAGGATACTAGGAACGCCGCTGCGTGGAGATCCTGTATAGGTAACATAGCCTACGGGTTCTTTATCTTTTTTCTATTGACAACGACAAAACTTACAGAGATGAGCCCCAGCCATTTAATTTTTTGACTTGTTTTTATGACGTCACGATTTTGGCGAACATACAAAGTTCTACAGGTTCTTCCCAGTGTTTCAAACATAGATCTATAGGCCTAATATAATTGTCTAGATTGAATTAATTTTGACCGACAATACACTTTCTGTAGGTCAAAATTACCATTATCATTGGCGGCAAAGGGAGATAATCGGTTCAAAATAAGGTAAATGTGCCCCATTGATGTTTAGGCCTCCGTGATAACCAAATTTTGGTTAGCCTACGTCATTTTCCAAGTCGAATAATCGCGCCATTTTTTCTTATAGGCTACATACAAACAAAATAATGATTTTTTCGTTATAGGCCTATGCCTAAAAAAATATTGAAATAACAATTGATAACGATAAATAATTTAAACGTGCCATTGTTATTTAAAATCCCGTAGCATGTAAGTCAGTCATGAATAGCCTACTCATGATCTAGGCTACACATAATGCTACAAGTCATCCCACCGTCAAAATAGACAGCCTACATTATAGCCTAACAGGTCTATCATCGCAAATCATGCGAATTTAGAGCACTAGGCTACATTATATTACAACAGACTCAACATGCAGTTAGCCCTATACTAGCAAATTAGGCCTATAGCAACAATTAACGCACGGCGGTCAACAGAAAAGACTGGAAAGACAGCAGAAAGGGTCTGCCGACGGGGAATATGATGGATATCTAATGCGTATTAGTGTAAAATATATTCTATTTGATCAAGAAAATTAAATAACAAAGTGTCGCAAACGTAGTCTATACCGCTAAACAACCGCAGTCAAGCCACCCGTAACACTAAACAGTTTGTACCAATATTCCGCGGAACGAGTCGTAATTATAGAACTTCCGTTTAAATCGATAGCACACTGTGTGCTCACGTCACTTTACCCTAATAGAGATGACATTTTTGACAGTTTGTTTACTTTCGGTTTCTAGTCTAGCAGACGACGTTTTATTGTCCCTGACGGTTGACGTTTTATTGTCATTGACGGTTGAAAAACGTGAATGTTTGTTGGACGATTTACTATTATTTCCAGAAGACGGAGAGTCTTTGGATTGTAGATCTTTATGGATCGCATCTAAAGGATTGGACATGATGCCGAAAATCCTCAATACCGATTTTTCCTCTCTGTGGAATAAAAATATTCCAGGTTAATAAATTTTAAAAACAAAATTTTTGCGCCAAACGGCAAGAAAAATTAAGGAAAACTTTCAAAACGAGAGAATAAATTGGTAAAAACTGGTCTGTAAGCTCAGACGTAAAGAAAGTCCAAGTAAAAAATCCAAAAATATGTAAAAGTCAGCAGAAAAACCTCTCCAGAGACGGAGGTAAACAACCAGAGTGTCTGGGAAAACCAGGGAAAACTCGGCAAAAGACGAGATATAATCCCGTAAGGGCAAGGAAATAATAAGAATAATGCATAAATATTACAGGAAAATAGAATGTTAATAGATAACACAAACTATTACCTTACCCAGGAACCCTCAAGTCTTACCGAAATTTCAATTTTTTAACCAAAATGATTGCGTCGTAATACACCGGTAAAACGGTCTACGATGCGCACTGTAGGACGGCTTGACGAACTTCTGATTTGGAGCATCGGTCGGCGACGCGAGCCTCGCTCTCATTGGTCAATTTTACCGGTCATTAAAGACAAGACATTTCATTGGATATAAATATCTATACTTCAGCCTTCCTTCAACTGTGATTGTATATATCATCATGATACAGAGGCATGACATCCGGTGATTCAAGACGAATCCGCAGTCGAAGAGCCCGTCGATTGATAGGAACTGACATGCTGACCACTAGCGTACACTATGAGCCCATTAATAAGTGAAATTCTGAATGTACTGTAGCCTACTGAAAATATTGTGTTAATACTATCCTCATATTAGCAACGTAACATCGAGTGATCGATTCAGATTAGTTTTGTCATTGGGCTGTTATTGGGGATTTTGGTGAGTTACGTCCCATGAAGTACAAAATCATGAGACTTCATGAAAGTCGATCGATAGATCTGCCCCACTTTCTTCCCAGTTTAGAGCGGTGCAATTTCCTAACTGGTTTGAAACTGACGCGAATGAATTCACTTCACTTCGCAAAAATAGCAAAGTTACGTCGCCAAATATACATCGCCAACCTTTTGAGCACCTCAGTGTATCATAAAGCAAGCTCACCATTTGTATAGTAAGTTGATCACACTGTTGTTGTACCAACACCAGACTGTCGTCTTCCATTCGTACTTCACACGCTACATCACGCATGTCACGCTGCGGAACCAGATGGTTGCCGTAGTCGCGGTATAGATGCAACAAATCGGGAGGTTTGGATATGTTCAGGCCCACTTCATCCCACTGCTCAAAATCCTGGAATATATAGAATAGAGTCAGATTTATATGTAGAAGAACGTAGGTTAAGATTCAGCGGTCACTGCTATCGGCGCAAAGATGAAACCGTCCCCAATCTAATCCTGTGGAGACCTACGCATGGGAAACCAAATAGAGGGCGACCACATTTAATATTCATAGACAAACTGAGAACAGATACGGGCCTCCAACCTGCGATGTCCAACAGGGAGGAGTGGAAGAAGACTGTAGCTGCCTCGTCTATCCGGCAGAAGAAGCCGCCTTTTGCAAAAGCAAAAAAAAGCAAATATGTAGTATAAAAACTACAAAATGTCACTTTTAAATTGAATATCTGACTATAAATATATAGTATCGAGAATGGAGTACCGGGGATAGCGTCCCTTTATGTGAGATCAAACCGGAACGGGAGGTCTTATCCATGACAACACACCAATCTACTCCCACAATTTGCATAGCTTGTGCCTAGCGGGGTATGGCTAGCCGTGTTTGAAAATGTAAATTTCCCGCTCCTTTGGCATTAATATTTGATAGATAGATAGCTAAGATGATCTGAGCATTGATTGGTTATACGTTTAATGAAGTTATACTTGCTCCAACAAACCTGGTCATCATTTTCTTCAGAAAAAGTAACTGACGTGAGCTTGTAAGCGTGTAGTAGGAGGTACTCATTCACAAGGTAGTTCATGGCTCGCTTTTCTAGGGGACGTATTCTGTCTTCTCCTACTTCTTCCGTGTAGCTGAAACAGATGTAAACCAAAATTGTGTGAGCGAGAAAACTAAATATGTCAATCAGATGTGAGTCCTATTTAGGCTTGTTCTAGGATGTATTCATTTACAAGGTAGTTCATGGCGCATTTTTCTAGGGGACGTATTCTGTCTTCTTCCATGTACCTGAAATACCAGATGTGGAATATGATTTACACTGGATGCAACAGATGTGTCAGTTTATAGGTGTGTAGTAAGATATATTTGCTGAAAAGCATATTTCTCTAGACATTGTATTCCCGCATTCCCAACTTCTGAATCAGATGTGACAAATTAGGTATAAGGGGGCAACTGAAGTTGAACAGAAGTACATGCAGCCTTCACAATGGCAAGTGACCCTGCCATAGCATTACAACCCAGGAAAGAGAAACACTTAAAAGTGGCTCACTAACATAAGTAGTATTGGTCACATCCCACTCCAAAGAATAGCTACATGTCGGGCACCTTAATGGTGTGGTTCACCAACACGCGGGCGTGGTTCCCCACCCCACTGGCGTCACCCGTAAGTATCACGATGTGTCTCCAGTATTAGGGTGAAGCGGAATGTCTAATCAGTTTGGTCAGACAGGAGGTGGCGTTTTAGTTCATTTTTAAAGCTTGTGTATGTTGTACACGACGAAACGTTGGTCGGTAGTTTCGTGAATAACTTAGGGCCAAGGTAAAATAGAGAACGCTGTCCCACTGCTTTATTTGTTCTAGGTATGACTACTTGTGGCTGGTGACGAAGATTATAAGTTGTTTGAGGAATTTGTGAGGTAAAATTTTCACGAAAGGTGGGTGTTATTTCATGTTTAATTTTATAATATTCACACAAGTAGTTATATTTTCGCCGTTCTTGTAGGAGAGGAATTTTTAGGTCGAGTCTGTTAGTTGTTGCGCTAGATCTCCTAGGTAACTGTTGGATTATACGGAGACACTTGTTTTGGAGGACTTCTAAGATTTGGCAATTGGTATCGGCCATATTGTAAATCACGGGATTTGAATATTCAAGGACAGGCCGAATGAGTGCTGTATAGTACAGCATCGCTGTACGATGGTTGAAGTAAGGACGTATTCTAGAGAACTGTGCAATGAGCGGTTGTACTTTGGCTTTTATTTTAGTGATATGTTCGTTCCATGTTAGCATACGATCCAACACCAATCCCAGGTATTTTAAAGAACTTTTGAATGTCGCCTGTTCTCCATTGATAAGAACAGGCGATAGATCTGAATAGTCATACGTGTGCGTTGACAGAACGATAACGTTAGTTTTACTAGAGTTTAATTGGAGAAGATTATTTTTGTACCAATTGGCAAATAGAGGAAGAATCAAGTTAGTGTTGTCGATAGCCTCGGGGCGTGTTACCTTCTTGTTCGATAATACAATCATCAGCGAAAAGGTAGCACGTCCCAAGAGAAGCAAGATCGTTGATGTATAGTATATATAGGGACACATAACATAGGATATCAACGCAGGGGTATTGGACACAGAGGCAGGCGTGGTGAAGGGCTGTCATTCGTGAGCCATCTAGGGCCATATGGCTCGCTCCAGCCTGGGTGTATATATAGGGGTACAAAACATAGGATCTCAACACAGGGGTACTGGACAATGAGGCACGCGTGGTGAAGGACGGTCATTCGTGAGCCATCTAGGGCCATATGGCTTGCTCCTGCCTGTGTGTAGAGATACATAACTTAGCAGAACATAGGAGGATCTGTACGTATTGGACACTGAGGCACGCGTGGTGGAGGGCGGTCATTCGTGAGCCATCGAGGGCCATATGGCTCGCTCCTGCCTGTGTGTACATATATAGGGACACATAACATAGGATGTCAACGCAGGGGTATTGGACACTGAGGCACGCATGGTGAAGGGCCATATAGCTCGCTCCAGCCTGTGTGTAGATATAGCTATTATATAGAGAATATAGGAGACCGAGTCTCTACACACTGGTAATTGGCTGTGTTTAGATATAGGGATACATAGCTTAGGACAACATAGGATCTCAACACAGGGTATTGGACAGTGAGGCAGGCGTGATGGAGGGCCGTCATACGTGAGCCATCTAGGGCCATATGGCACGCTCCTGCCTGTGTATATATTTAGATATACTCTACGTATTGAACACTGAGACAGGCATGGTGGATGGACATCGTTCGTGAGCCATCTAGGGCCTTATGGCTCGCCCCAGCCTGTGTGTACACTGTAGATATATAGTGATACATAACATAAGATCATAACACAGGGGTATTTGGACACTGAGGCACGCGTGCTGGAGGGCCGTCATTCGTGAGCCATCTAGGGCCATATGGCTCGCTCCAGCCTATGCATTATATATAGGGATACTTAACATAGGATCTCAACACAGGGGTATTGGACACTGAGGCAGGCGTGGTGAAGGGCGGTCATTCGTGAGCCATCGAGGGCCATATGGCTCGCTCCAGCCTGTGTGTAGAGATACATCTATACATAACAGCAAAACACAGTAGGATCTCAACACAGGGGTATGGACACTGAGGCAGGCATGGTGGAGGGCTGTCATTCGTGAGCCATCTAGGGCCTTATGGCTCGCTCCTGCCTGTGTGTAGATATACATAACTTAAGGCGTAGACCACATAGGATCTGAGAGAGTCATGGTGGAGTAGTCATGCATCCGACACGCCTCACATATGGCTATGACTTGCTACATTTCATTATAGAATGCAAATATTATACACAACTCTCAATACGGTCATCATCATGAATTATCATGCACATGCGGTATTTCACTACAGCAGTATAGATAGTTATTGCAAGATAAGATAAAAATTATTCAATGCAATAGGGTAGCCTAATAGGGTATAGTTTATGACATAAATGTATATTTGACAATTACGCAAATATTAACATTATTGTTACATCAGCAAATGACAGGATTACGAAACACAGGAAAATGTTTGGAATGTCAGAACATGCAAGATATTCGTTGTTATGCACTGACATAGCCTACAGTCTAGAACATAATACATATCCCTCAATACTTGTCTGGAGTTATTGCAAGAAAAAAGATCCTTTAGTTATCTCACTTTTGTTATTATTATTTTGATACCTTTTTATTTTCATATATTCACCTATCTGGTATGGCCACCCTCTACACCAATAACCGCCAGAGTTTGACACTGTACCGATCTCATGAGTGTCGCAAATAGTATCTTGGTCAATGTTGTCCCATTCCTTGAGAACAGCATCACAAAGTTGTTGCGATGTCGCAGGTTGGTGCGGTTGACGTTCCTGATGACATGCCTGCTTCCTGGAAAGCAATAGCTCTCCCTGGATCATCGTTACTCAAATGTTGCATTGTTAGCATTGAAAACATAAACACCACAGCCACTCACATGATTGTGTTTACCATATCAATTGGCATAGGCAGTAGTTGCCAATAAATGCAACATAAGCCTAGAGTATTGTGGAAATTATAGGCTAGTTATAAAGCGTAATTAGTATAAACTAAAATGACTAAATAGTTATACCTTGAGGAGTTTGTCGACAATGTCGGGCCACCCATTCTTGGCTGCAAGGTGTAGTGCAGTGTGACCTGCAACATACACGAAACTATAGTAATCAACTGAATGATGAGATGTTTGACCAGTAAAACTGAAAATGACACAAACTGTGTTTGGAAACATAACTGTTACACGAATGTACATATAAGGCAAATTAATTAATGTGAAATGACATAATAAATGACATAATAAATGACATAATAATAGCAGATTTACTGTATGTGAAATGGCATAATAGCAGAATGTTTTATTCCTAAGTTGAATATCCACATCCTAGTATGGTGTGTGCAAGTGTGACCCATTAACCTATGTTTCATACAATCATACACCATAGAGCCAACAAGCATCAGCGGCACCCTTCAAGATTTTGAATAATAAAGTGAGTACCTAATATCAAAAATTTTAGGCAAGAAATGCCCAACTATTTCTCGGATATTTCATCGGGTATAAATTCTTAAAATTGCCACAGCATTGAATTATCTGAAATTACCATCCTTTGGAAAATAAAATTATTAATTTTGTTTTTATCATTATTAATCAATAAGATTGTCCATGGGCATTGTCTTGATTAAATGTTGCAAGTATATATATTTTTTAAAATCAATTATTGATCGAATTTGAATACTTTTTCACTAAAATTCACTTGCCTAAAAATGGGGCACGGTTGAATTTAGTGAGTAATGAAATATCTGGGAAATTACTCTATGTTACAAAGTGTTCCCTTCTCTTTAAACACATTTCGATTTTTCAGCGAATTCCTTTGTTATGCTACATGTAAAAATGTTAAATTTTCTTTAGTTGAATACTATACATGCAACACAAATACAAAACATACAAGAGCTAATGAGCAATTTATATTCTTTTGAATGCAGTCAAGGCTCATACCAGGACATTATATATTTCTATAAATTAAGTCCAACAGTGGGCATACAACTTACTGTAGTTTATAGAGTGTATAATATAAACTAAGTAACTGAATGATTGAACTGGGTTTGAAAATTGTGGGCTCTATGTTCCAGCATTTATGTATCCTCATCCTCATTTATGAACCCTGATGAAAATTTACTCCCACCCCTACTGACATCGGTGTTATGACCTACCTGCATTTACCGATCAACCTATAGACATATATAGTACTGTATAGACTATAAAAAAAAAATATCCGCAATTAAAAGTGCGCGGTATAATATAACACCCCTATATGTTACATGCCTACAGTATAATATGTGTGATTGTAGTACGAGTGTGTATGTAAACTTTTGACCCACCCCATACTAATTATACATGCCTTTTCAACATCATTATGTCTCAATTATTGTTTATGTACCATTGTGAAATTGTTATTGTTAACACTTACTGTTAAATATTAGTTTATTATATGTTAGTTTAGGCTACCAGTGCAGTGGTCCACAGGAATTGTATATAATTTAGGATTTAGGCTGCCTTATTGACAACCACTATAATAAATATTTAAAAAAAAAAAAAAAAAAAAAAAAAAATTGTCTATGGTCCATCACTGTCTATCACTCATATTGCTTTCAGATGTGAATTGGACACAGTATTGTCATTCTTATGGAGCAAGGGGTATTGGAGTCTGGTATACAGATGTCTAGACTTTTTACTTATGTATAAAATATGACATAATGTGCTGCATTAGTCCTTACCCAATATATCGGTACAGTTGATGTCTATGCCATAGGTGAGAAAGAGCTCCAGAATGGACAGGTGACCTTTGGCTGCTGCCAGGTGGTACCTGAGATACATACATTATACAATCAAATTTACTTATAATAATAGTAATTATAAATAGCTGAGCGTTTTAATCATTAGTGGAATACGACCACATCCTAGTGTGGCATGTGTAAGTGCGACTCATTTCAAGTGAGTTCTACCCCAATGGGGCTGTCCGTGTCTAGCATTGCAACCTAAGTCCAACACATATACACACATGTAAAGTGAAATTTAGATGTTATCCTGGTGGGGAAACCAGAGAACCGGGAGAAAACCACCGGATGTGGGCTAGATATTTCAATCTTCCATGACTCAAAGACAGAGGGAAGAAGCTAGAAGAATTCCTACGAAAGCTACCCAGTCTCCAGCTGCTCAATTTAGCCACTGAGGCAATTAGGGGCAAGTTCCTTGCACAAGAAAATTACAGAAATGTCGCGGCTTGAACCAGGGACCCCGAGATCTGTAGGCGAGCACTCTACCACTGAGCTACTGTCCCCTAAATTATTTATGGTAGGGTCATGAAAGTAACCATAACCTTATGCTGCACGTTTATGATATGTTGGGTCTGTATCGCACAAACTTCCGACAGGACAAATGTCAGCTCGGCTGTGATGTGTGTTTTGTTTTTATATGGTACCTGGGTGACAAGTGAAATTGTTTTGTGACGAATACAAAATTTTAGCATCATTTGACATGTCAAAATAACTGAAATTCAGTTGCGCAAAAAATCGGAAGTTTAATTAAATGAGTGTTGTAATAACTGATCAAGACCCAATGAAGCATTAAAATAAAATTGTAGTATTTTTGACAAGCAACTTAATTGATTAACAACTCATTCAAAATAGAGCGGTGAAAATACACAGATGTAGAAAAAAATCGCTGGCAGATAAACATCTTGTTAACTTCTTGATTATTAAAATAGGACTGTACCTTCAATCCTTCATGGTATAATTGCGGGTTAGAAAGTCGGAGATAAATCTCAGTTGAATGGTCGCGGCCGAATGTGCTCATCTATTGACAGGTACCGACGTGCTACCCACTACACTGTGAGCTCCCGATGCTAACGTCATACATTCAGTCATTCACTAATGGCCTATATCATCATATATCGTTTACATGCCAAGACGAAAAGCGCCCGTAATTTTAACAATTACATAATTGTTAAAATTAAGACAAAAGTAAAAGTGTTAATACACATTTACGGCATTACCAGTCATCTCATGCGAATGACGATTTGTGTGTGCACAGCAATATGTCAATAATTACACCAGTCGAGGCTCGAATCAATGACCTTAGGATTACAAATCCAACGCGCACCCGACTGAGCTATTGAGGCACCACTTTTTGTATCATGGCGTGTAAATTGGCACATAAACGATGATACCTTATGTTCACAGTACGAACTATACGAACATGAAAACTGAATGGCTCTCAAATTTTCGAAAATTTATACATCACTCAAATGTGGGGACAGTATCTCAGTGGTATAGTGCTCGCCTACAGATCTCGGGGTTCCGGCTTCAAGCCTGGGCCGCGGCAAATGTTTGTGGCATTTTCCCTGTGTTTCTGTAATTCTCTTGGGCAACGAACTAACTCCTTCTTGCCTCCACTAGTTCAGTGGCTAGATTGAGCATCTGGGGAAAATATGTGAAGATCAAGAATTTGAAGAAAGTTTACCCATAACTAAGATACATACACTGATAGACCATGAGGGCCAGGCTTGGTAGGTACTAGAGTTTTCTTGGTCATGAGAGTGTTGACCTTGACCTTGTCACCATTCTGTACGGCCTTCAGCAACTTGTCGTCATTGCGGTTCCACTCCGACAACTGTAGTGTACATGGATTGTTAATGTATCAATGATGTGTTCTGTTCAGCTTTTGAAAATCGCGAGGAGGTATTAAAAAAATTGGGGGGCTTGGCGGCAACTTGTCTTTGGAAAAAGTAATAGGGCACCAAATTACAGTAGAATGTTTTATAAGTTTTATTTTGCATATTTGTGATTTGTTATTGTTAACATTGTGCTAAAAATTAAATAACATGATCTTGGTAAAAATCTAGACTACTAAAAAATTCGTTGTCATTCGCGGCACACTTTACTGCTGTAAAAAAAATCAATTTTCAAGTAAAGTCTTATCAAGTCATAATTAATAGATATTATATTTATGATTGCTTAATTGATTTAAGTCAACAGATTTGTTAATTTTATTGGACAATTAAATTTGAATGAATAGCAATCAATGATTAAAGTAATTTGATCCTATAATCATGATGTCAGAGATGCATTGTGTTATTATATCTTGACATGCACAATGACTGTAGCCACATGTTGTCTTCTATGTATGGTGACAACATGTGGCTACGATAATAACTGAACTGACAAATCAGTGCGATCTATGATACAGAAAACTTACAATTGCAATACAAAATTACAGTTTGTTTCAGAACTTGAATTATGGACTTTTATGTACAAGACTACAAGTAAAGTGCTCTTTTATATGGTACAGTACAGTACGGTACGGTACAGTTCTTCAAAGACAACAATTATGGGTCAAATCATAAATATGGCGAGATGGGAGAATAAGATTAAGAATTGGCAAATCCATCGGTGATACAGGCATGGACTCGTAAAAGTCATAAAGTTAGTCTGACAATAGAAATTGCAATTTGAATTAAATGTTATGATTGAGAAATATTAAATATTAGAAACTTTTAAAAATATCAAAACATGCATAGCTTCTTGTTTGCTGGTGAAGCAGGTGAGTTTAGTAAGGTGAAGCACACATCCTCCAGTAAACACTGTGTTGCAGAAGAGTGCTGAGTGCGAAGATCAGTCTATGTGGTTAAAATTAGCATCAGTCATGTTGTGACGACATCGATAGAGTTTGACGCATGTGTTTTTTGTGACACAACATCTGCAGAAATGTGGTACATAGCCACAATCTGGCAGAGAACTGTGTAGACATTCAGAAAGTGATGGGCGGCATAATGTACAGTAGCCTACTGCGCTGTGACTGCATACTATCTGCGGCATAATATGACACATTAACACATTAGAGGGTCATGACAATCGATGAATGGTCACTCTAAACCACTAACCATGTACATGTTATTCCGACTGGTACTCACTACTGCGACCATCACACATGTGCAGCATACTAGTATAAACAGTTACTGTACATGTTATTCCGACTGGTACTCAGTACTCCGACCATCACACATATTATGTAGCATACTAGTATAAATAGTTACTGTACATGTATGTTATTCAGACTTGTACTCACTACTCCGACCATCACACATTGTGTAGCATACTAGTATAAAGAGTTACTGTACATGTTATTCCGACTGGTACTCACTACTCCGACCATCACACATATGTAGCATACTAGTATAAACAGTTACTGTACATGTTATTCAGACTGGTAGTACTCCGACCATCACACATAATATGTAGCATACCAGTATAAACAGTTACTGTACGTGTATGTTATTCCGACTGGTACTCAGTACTCCGACCATCACACATTGTGTAGCATACTAGTATAAACAGTTAGGCCCCACTGTACATGCCATTCTGTTTGGTACAATACTCACATCAGTAGTGCTCTTGCCACGTCCTCTGAACCAACTCTTCATCGTGAGAGATATCCAACACCAGCTACCTCAATTTGTTGATTCGTCGACACAAACGTGTAAGCCGCGTAATCCTTAGAATCATATTTGTTGGTGTGTCAGTTTGTCAACTTGTCATCGCCTTTCATTCAACTGAAAGAACAAAATACATTATGCACTATCAGAGATACATACACAATATGGATGTTCATTGTTGACCTGTGTGCGAAAATTTGACCAGTAGCCAAAAGTCATGCTTTGTCCGGCGTATATTGGTTGTGTTCCTGTGATGTCTTTACACAAAATATCTTGCATCATCAGCTCTGTTGACCCAGCTGTAGGGGTGGGTACCGAATGTGCACATTTTCCTGAGATGGAGTAACCAGCGCGGCGCGGCGGTTGAGGAGTAAGGATGTATGTGCAATATTGTAAATGACACGCTGCCACGGACTCGCTGCGCATTCCTAGCACAGTCACTGAATCACGTATTGTAAACTGACATTTGCCGGATAGGGAGATATCCAAAAGTGAGATGTAGAAATGTGACGCTATTTGAAAATTACAATCATTCCATTTAATGCCGTTTAGAAAAATTCCCACGGCACGTGTACAAACTATTCAAAATATTAAATATGCCTACTAAAACAGTAACACAACAAAATAAACTATACTACATGACTCAGATATTAAAAATAAATCCATCTACTAAAGTAAATACATCTACAAAAAATTATAGTAAATAGTAAATACATACACACATTATGACTATGCCATTAGTCTATGACCTACAAACTATACCAGACCGGTATTTGATAAATGCATTTGTACATGTATAGATAATTTTTTATGTCATTAATACCCATAATACTACACCCTACGGCACATACACATAACACATACCAAAAGCCTATGTTTTACACTTGACTGACTCTCATGGCAAAGACTACAATATAACAAAATGATGACCAATTTATTCCCACACGCAGTCACGCATATTTTCCACACAAAAGCAGTGTCTATACATACAATTAAATCCATCAAGTGAAGCATAATTAGTAACAAAATATAACAGTAGTTTATCGCTACTTATACACATCATATTTATAACAATAGCATAAAATATGCACATTATGTTATTCACACTCATGTATGAAAATAAAAGTCATCACATAGACATGAATTAATTTATTAATTTATGTACACAGTAACAGTCCATAATATGAACAACACCCAAATATTATATGTTAATGAATTCAATACAAAATTATCACTCTATAGTCCTATACTGTACTTCAAACAATATCCGGGTACTAGTTCACTATACATAAATAATAATATATAACTATGTATTGCTATAAAGATTATGCAATGCACAATAATGTACATTGAAGTCAATATCGGCTATCGCTCACTACAACGAAATACAGTACGAAAATATGAACATATCTTCAACTGAATTTTGAAAACAGCTTAAAAATATGAACCTCAAAAACTATATAAATTATAGCAAATGTAAACCTACACATACAGCAAAAATCCGGGGAATAAACAAAGCTAACAGTGTTAACAGTTTTGGCTGTCATAGAAGAATTCTGCGTTATGTCAAAAATGCCAGCTGCTGGCCAAGAATAGTCACTAGATAACGAAAAACAGTGTGAACTAAGTGGATATGAAAAATGGAGAAAAAGTATTAAACGCACATGACCAATCATGTCAAAGAGGATGTCCCCAAACCACTTGGTTATCAACCATAACGAATGACCTGAAAACAATAGACATCTTTCTCAATACGATGAACCCGATAGAAACACCAAAAACTCTGACCGATCTTAGTCCTATGGTAGACTAAATAATAGGAGGAAGTGAGTGAAAGACAGCCTACTCATATTATCCGCTATTGTCTAAGAGTTCTCAACTTCTCATATTATACAATTTTAAACTAAAAGTGACAGTCAAATACCTAACACTTTATAGTAGTAGAGCGTACTACTACTGATAGTCGAACTTGAAGTAGTGTGTTACGTGTGTATAATGAATAATCGACATTATTAACATTATTTCGTTGGACTAGTAACTTTGTCAGGCTGATAAGATTATTTATATCACCTGTCCATTGTATACAGGGACCAATATATATACAGAATGTTGACAGTGTCAACGACCCACTTCAACAACAATCCACTATAGTCTAGGGTCATACACAATATTAACAGCTTCGATAGAACTAGTGGCACACAAAATTTGTATTCAAATTTAGATTCAAGTATGTCACATTGTGTAGGGGAATGAAAAGACCAACGCAACGTTACAAGTATGAATATAACAAGTCATTATTAATGGTGTTCGCTGGGAGTACGTCTACCTGCTCTACCATAACTGTTCAAACTTAATCAAATCAAACAGATCTAGGCTATGGTAGTCTAAAATAATAGGATACGTATTTATGTGTGTTTTGTATGAATTTGTTCTCGATGCGTGGTGTATCTAGCATAGCTAATATATGCACCGAGTGAGTCGTGTTAGACCAAACAAGTGGTCAAGGTTTGCGAATTACCATGCCTCAAATGACTCGACCATTAAAGCCGAGAACTCGGAAGATTATAAAAATCCCAAGTCTACGAGAAATCAGTGAAGAACATTGCCTTGGTGGGGAGGGGAGTCGCGAAGACTGAAAAACCCTAACCACTGACGCTTCTACAGATCCTTCGCGCCTCAGTTTATCATTGACGCCAGAGGCTGCAAGATAGGTGAACCACATCGGAGCAAGCAAATGGTCAAAACATGTGCTTCCACCAATACCTATGCAGTGTAAATACTAAATGCTCATTGCTCAAGCACACTGAATGAAGGGTTCGATAATACTCTGCAAAGAGCCATGAACTGAAACCGGAGTACGAAGAACCGTCTATGAGTATACTGTGGTGAAAAAACCCTAAGCATTAACAACAGTCACTACTCAGTGATCCTGTGTAAATTGTAGGGTAATCATAATGCCACAAT
>WNLI01129964.1:0-10249 GCA_025802215.1 Wirenia argentea
ACAAATTCACTTTGTCCATAATTCACTGCTTTAAGTCGGTCGGCGACATTCAAGCCTTTTTTAAAGGCTGCTTGTTTGATGTACTTATAAGTGTCAGCTGGCGGTTTTAATATCATAGATGCGTTTTATAAATTTTAAATCTACATATCTATCTATCTGCTGAATTCATCAATTTGTCCTACGTAGGTTGATTGGTGTGTGTGGCCTCCTGCTCAATTCATCAACTTCTACTTCCTTGCTCCCAAAGCGCGTGTGACCTACGTAGCCTTCATCACTCTCTGCTGGAATGCGTTCTTGTCTTGGATGAAACATAGGGTATGTTACTTGTGTTAAAGGTACAGCGTTATATTAGATATGAAACATGCATGGTTTTAAAAAATAGTGCTTTACTACTAAAACACATTTATACACAGTGTAAAAAAAACCAACACCCTATATAAAGTACAGTAAAATCATGAATATATTGACTATACTCATGAAAATTCATAAAGTTGGTAGGAAATAAATGATCTTTCAAACAGTCATTACAGTTTGTATAATTTTTTTCTCATCGAGCATGTACGCATGCGCGAAGTCTACGATGCATTTTGAGCTTGTGCGCTCTCCATCAACTGCTGATTGATATGCCCCCATGGATGCATCAATGATAAGCTCTCTCGGCTCATCCACGCTCGTTATTTCTATATGATGTTCCCGTATGACCATCCATGTTTTATAATCAACTGGGTTCATATCTGGGCTATTTAGCGGTCGCATATCAGGAGAAATGAAATCTGGTGTCTTCCTCTCCGGTAATACACCGATGTCGCATGCACGGTGAGCTGGGACACCATCAGGTTGAAATGTGCAAAGGTCTGAATAGCGTATATGCCAGAAAATAACTGCTCTGTTAGACAGACATACCTGTAGTAGGTTCAATTAATCTTTACACCAAATTCGACAAAGCAAATGTCCATTTTATCACAAGGAGATACTCCGGGAGATTTCGTCAGCTTGATAGGTGGACTCATAATTGATTCTAGTTCAAGCTTTGATTGTGCATTTGCCTGTCAAACTGACAATTGTTTTTAAAGTCATGTCCAGCGCTGCTGATAAACTGTTTCTAAGTAGCGCTTGATAAATGATAAATATTATTATTATTATTACGATAGTGAAATGAGAACGCCGCGTTAGTGCATTGAAAGCGTCTAATGTGATTTCCAATACATAATTATGCGCGCGAATAGAATGTCGTGGTCGGTAGGACACATGTAATGTGTTCGGGAGTAGTCTACATGTGTGTGTCCACGTCATGATTATGCGTATTGGGTGCGATTGGTCAGTTTTGTGCAATGAATTTATAGGCATGCGCAACAGAAATAATAATAATATTATGTTTTATTGAATCATAATGCATGTACAACGATAGAATTATTATACAGTATACCGTACATATACATCATAATGTATATTGTATAATTATCCCACACTGTAGGTACATTATACATCTGTTTATACAATGTCACGTTAATGATGTATCTTTCTATACCTACAGTACAGTACCTAGGCTACTGTATTTTCAACACAAAAAAGTATATATTTGTTTAATACTTTTTTATCATCCATTGCTCTAATACTAGCCTATATAGCTGGTAATGGGAACCAGCTACCAAGAGAGTCGTCCCTGTATATAACTCTGTCCATGTTTACTATACTGCTTAGTACACAGTAGACCTACTGAACATGTTTAAATTTACTTACATGTTTAGTAACTAGGGTTGTTTCATGACAGTCTACTCAGCAGATACTGTAGGCCCTACAGTGTAGGGCCTACATAACATGTGCGTATTCTGCAGCGTATATCTACTGATTCACTCAATGTTACATTTAGAGGTATGAGCAATAGGCCTAGGCTATAATTATCCAGATATAGGATAGGCCTACTGTATTTTTCACAAAATTAATATGTACAATATAGGCTAGACATATTTGACATATTTACAATATTATAGTTTCACAACGCCCGTTCTAAGTCACTGTCGTCGGCTTGTCATTAGGGCGGAAGCACGTGACCTGAGTCTGTTCGCGCATGCCTATCATGTGACGTCGTGGGCGCCGTTTCCACATACGGGTCCTGACAGAATCGAGCACGACGGCGTCTGATTGGGACATGAACACAGAGGACGAACGGGAGGTGTTGTTATGGCGACCGCCGCCCCAGAAATGTCCCAGGCGGCTCAGCTTGAAGCGGTACCACTTCTTCTTGATCGCGTTCTGGACCTGCGGGTTCATTGCATTCATAAATATAACATTGTTTGATACATAGTCACTGTGATTGATTGATTGGTTGGTTGGTTGGTTGGTTTGTAGGTGAATGTCATTGAGCAGTGACATAATCACGAAAGTGCAGTGAAATTGCCACGATAAAGCAGTGAGAGCGACACGATAGCGCAGTGACGTCGCCACGATAGTGCCACGACATCATCAAGATAGTGCACTGACATCATCGCGAAAAGCAGTGTCACCATCATGATAGTGCAATGTCATCGGCACGATAGTGAAATGTGACCACCACCATAGCACAGGCGCAGTGGCAACGTCATTATTATAGTGGCATCGTCACGATACAGTCAACTGTACATGTTTCAACTGTACACGGTTCAACTGTACACGGCTCAGCAGTACACGGTTCAACAGAACGCGTTTCAACTGCATGTGGTTCAACTGCACGCTGTTCAACTGCACGCGGTTCAACTGCACGCGCTTCAACTGCACAGGGTTCAACTGCACGCGGTTCAACTGTCCACGGTTCAACTGTACACGGTTCAACAGCACACGGTTCAACAGCAGACGGTTCAACAGCTCACGATTCAACAGCACACGGTTCAACTGTACACGGTTCAATCAATTGTACACGGTTCAACTGTACACGGTTCAACTGTACACGGTTCAACTGTACACGTATGTTTTCCTTTGTCCATTGTATTTGGGATCCTATTTGACCTTCACATAGGCCTAAAGGTGTTTCCAGTCAGCAGCCGTGGGTCTACATAGCAGCGTCAACTGTGTGTTAATACTGACATATCAACATGACTTTAAAATGATTAAATGAGCATAATATATCCCCATAGGCCTTAGTCGCATTTCATTTTCTACTGTATATGTGACAGGTTTGTAGGAGCAATCCCAACCGTGTTGTATATATTTGTGTCCTTTGACAAGGCAGTGGTTGTGTAGAAAAATATACAGACTAGACTTCCTGTAGTAAGTTACATTAAGGAACTCTAATACAGACTAGACATGTGTTACTCACCTCGCCGTTTAAGAAGCAGTAGAGTATCGAGAGTAAGGTCCCCTGAAACAATGCAATCATGTTTAGATAGGGTAAAGGAGGGATTGTCTGGGTCAATAACCTGACATGTTATACACACAATGTCATAATCAGCTAGGTTATTGCTTTCAACTACTCAATTCATTATCATCTAATATCATCTATGAACATAATGTGTTAAATTTGTCAAATTAGATCCGGGCAATTTATAAATTGACAAAAAATTTCAGGCAAATTACAAACTGCCTAGCATTTAGACCCAAAAATTTGACAAATTACATGCCTGAAAATATTTTGAAAGAAAATTAATGTAAGATATAATTCACTTACCAACATAAGTAGGCAAACTTTGTTTGGAAACAGTAGGTATAGAAAATACATGTTGAAATTATAACAATTCAAATATAGGCCTAGATAACACACTCGACCACAATCTACCTGAGGTATTGGATTGTCACATTTTCACCAACTGGTATTTCCAGCAACAAATATGCCGTATTTTTGGACCTCACGATCCGCCAAATGTCGGTCTTACATCATGGCCGTGTGATGGTAAACGTGAGCAGGGCTACACTCATGCACATGGAAGTGAAATGTGAAAGGACTGACAAGGAAACCGTGAATTTCATGTGCAATGGCAGGCAGCGGAAATAGTCAGGTAGAATACTTACGTTCCTACCTAGATTTTGTGATTGCATAGGCTACTATATTTCATATTGGTTACCTCTGTAGTGTGTACGATGGTGGTGGTCACGCGGTATGGCAGGTTGTTTTCATCGGCTGGGTAGATGAACAGTGCGTTTGTGACCCCAAGGAGGGGGAATAGGATTATTGTCGCTTTCATCGCCTTCCTGAAAGGTCAAGGTCATTATCGTCGCATTCATGAAATGTCAAGGTCACGTTTGTCGCTTTCATCGCCTTCCTGAAATTGCAAGGTCATTATTATCGCTGGCATCGCCTCCTCAGATGCCAAGGTCATTGTAGCTTTCATCGCCTTCCTGTAACGTTAATGACATTATTGTCGCTTTCATCGTCTTCCTGAAATGTCAAGGTCATTATTGTCGGCTTGATGAAATGTCAATGTCATTATTGTCGTCTTCGTGAAAGTCAAGGTCATTATTGTAGCTTTCATCGCCTTCTTGTAATGTCAAAGTCATTATTATAGATTTCATAGCCTTCCTAAAATGTCAAGGTCATTATTGTCCCTTTCATCGCCTTCTTGAAAGGTCAAGGTCATTGTTGTCGCTTTCATCGGCTTCATGAAATGTCAAGGTTATTAGTGGAAATGCCAAGGTCATTATTGTCGCCTTCATTAAATTTCAAAGGCATTGTTGTCACTTTCATCGCCTTCCTCTAATTTGTCAAGGTTATTGTTGTCGCTCTCATCGCTTTCCTCAAAAGGTAAGGTCATTATTGTTGCCTTCGTGAAATATCAAGGTCATTATTGTTGCTTTCATCGCCTTCTTGTAATGTCAAAGTCATTATTGTAACTTTCATCGCCTTCCTAAAAAGTCAAGGTCATTATTGTCGCTTTCATCGGCTTCGTGAAATGTGAAGGTCATTATTGTCGTATTCATGAAATGTGTCAAGGTCATTATTGTCGCCTTAGTGTAATGTCAAGGTCATTACTGTCGCTTTAGTCGCCTTTCTGAAATGTCACGGTCATTATCGTCGCCTTCCTGCAAGGTCAAGGTCATTATTATCGCTTTCCTTGTCTCCATAAAATGTCAAGGTCATTATTGTCACATTCGTGAAATGTCAAGGGTATTATTGTCGCCATCATGAAATGTCCAGGTCGATATTGTCGCCTTAGTGAAATGTCAAAGTCATTATTTTCACTTCCATCGCCTTCCTCAAATGCCCAGGTCAATATTGTCGCTTTCATCGGTTTTCTGAAAATGTCAAAGTCATTATTATCGCCTTCATGAAATGTCAAGGTCATTATTGCCGCTTTCATAGGCTTAATGAAGTGTCAAGGTCATTATTGTCGCTTTCATCGCCTTCGTCAAATGCAAATTTTCGATTTCATCGTCTTCATTAAATGTCAAGGTCACCATTGTCACTTTCATCGCCTTTATGGAATATCGAGGTCATTATTGTCGTCTTCATGAAATGTGAAGGTCATTATTGTCGCTTTCGTGAATTGTGAATGTCATTATTGTTGCCTTCGTGAAATGTCAAGGGCATTATTGTCGCCTTCGTGAAATGTCAAGGTCATTAATGTCGCCTTCGTGAAATGTCAAGGTCATTATTGCTGCTTTCGTCGACTTCATGTACTCGCAATGCCATTGATGTTGCTTTCATCGCCTTCCTAAAATGTCAAGGTCATTATTGTCGCAATAAAATAATGATTCCTAACTTTCAGGCTAATGTAGCCTACGGGTACGGTAGGTTGCGTGCATGGCAGGCTAATTCTGCCAACGACAGGATTCTGGAGAGGCAGATGATTGTGACACTTTGATGCTTTTCCATTTTACTATAGACTTGCCTTGTCGCAGTCTGTGGTGATGGAGCCTAGCATAATCATAGACTGAATCTACGATATATTTTTTCATGGAATAACCACAGTACGAATGACAGGCAGCCTACAGATTCATCGATCTCTTTGGATCTTTATAGAGGTCGGGATTGTCTGGTATAAGTACGACATGACATTTTATGAGTGACATTGTCTGACTCGCGATTCACCTTTTGGCTATAACACCAACTGTCTGACTAACACCTCACAGACTAACAGAGTGGGCGGAGATAAGATCTGTGGAAAGCGCGCCTGTTCTTAAGCAGAAGGTCGCGGGGTCGTACCCCGACGGTGTCTACCGGACATGGGCGGTTAGGTTTCTTTCCTAAACTGGAATATGGGGTAGGCTATTATTTGGTAGGTCTTGACAGCGTTGTGGGCAGGCAGTTTGATCACGTAATAGTTTACAACACGTAAGCAACTCACATATATGCTACTGATCGTATTTGGTAGGTCCCGGCAGCGTTGTAGTGGGCTCTCAGTTTGATACGGCTAGAACTGTGTTTGTATGTAAGAGCCTATATAGTATACAACACGTAAGCAACTCACATATATGCTACTGACCGTATTTGGTAGGTCTCGACAGCGTTGTGGGCTCGCAGTTTGATCACGAGGATACGGATGATGCTCACGAGGAACACGAAATTTACCTGCAAAATCCACACGTGACGCAATTAGAATTTTCACCTGTCTGTATTGTATATTAGAATATAGCCTATAAAGCATCGCATTTGAACATCGCAATTTAGAACTTCCCTAACCGTCAATGTCGGCTTCCTTTAACTATCGCATAGGGGATACGTTGTCATTTCGCCTCAGCATGCCATTTTCAATATGACACAGTCCAACCTCTCGCACTCCCACGTATATATATGGGCCTATTTGGTGATTCTCGTATGTAGGCTATATCCGCGCTCATATGCGTTACTTATGAGAGTCTCATACCGATAGCCCGTATAGTAATTGGTCAGATTATGGTTTCCATAAACTATTATTACAACCTATAAAATACGCTACACCACCGCGACGTGATCTTCGACATATGAAGCCTCAGAAGATCAACCCGAGGAACACGCAACAAGTGATGCCATATTACGTTATCGATCATCATCTTATCAATCAGTCACTCACTGCCTAGATACCTAGTAATTTGTTGCGGGGCTGCTGATGGGTGGCCTTTTAAAAATAATTATGTATTCTTTTTAAGCAACATAGGCCTACACCCTCCTTTTTGGATTCAGGCCGATGGCATATTATAAAGGTTTCACTCACAATCATGGAGCTGATGATAGGAGCGTAGATGATCATGATGTACGGGACCGTCGTGTATCCTTGCCAACAGGGCACGTGATCCACGTGATCATGGACGACTATCTCATCCTGTAGGAAGGTCATGCACGTGGCCCACAGTATCGTGATGAGCCCAGGGAGACCTGCAGTAGACACGTATGATATAAGACATGCAACAGACATATCAGATGTATAAGATGTGTGCCATAAGATCGTGATTAGCCCAGGGAAAGACCAACACGGGAAGAGTGGAAGCCATGCAGTAGACTCACAGTATCATGATATAGGTCATACATCTGGCCCGCACCATCGTCACTGTCAATTCAGGAGGACCTGCAATAGACATCATGATAATGATGTAATATACGATCATGCAGCCTATTATTATGTCCCACAATATCGTCACCAACCCAGGAACACCGACAGTAGACATTATAATTGCATACGATATACGTCCTGTAATGAAGTCATTCATCCCAGAATATCGTCACCTAGTCAGATCACTGTAGACACGATTTTCAGCATAAAATATCGCTGGAAATTCCTTATTTCAAACTTTACAGACCAAAAAATTTTTGAAATTTGTTGCGATAATACAGAAGGATTTTTACGAATTTCTGGAAATCAATCTTCTCGGGTTAATATTTCAATAAATAAAGGATGTAATTTTGTATGTAGCTGTTATGATATGCCTATTGCAAATTGTCCCTAATGGTATTTGGCGTTTCCGTTATCTAGTAAAGTAATATATACACCTGGAAAAAAGTTAAGCACCACCAAGATATATCATAAATTATTTTTAGTGGGTATGATATTGTAACTTTTTTTATGTCATCATTTTATACCTATATCATATGTAATCAAATGTTAATGCAGTAATCGAAGTTCAATAGTGTTGTAGTCTGCTCAGTACTGCATAAGCCATAGTGATTGGTAAAAATTGATTATCCAAAAATTTGTATAAGTCGAAATTTGTCTATAAAACATTCTACACTGCTTATTTTAGTCATTTATGCTATGAACCTTTAAAAATAGTGTTTGTAAAGACAATTCGCAATAATATGGGGATACCTTACATTGGTCTTACACTAGATAGCACGGCCAGAATTTAGACTTACGCTTAATCTTTATCTTTCCCATTCATTCAATTCTGGGACTCTTTTCGTTTTCACTTGTAATTTTCGGTGGGCCGCGTCAACTGAAATGTTACCCCTTAGATTGAGGTATATTATATTTATGCAGAATTTCAATCTAATGGGGCTATTCCGTCATTGTCATTCTAAGAACTTTTTGATCTTGATCGTATGATTGATTATGGCAAACCATAAAACCTTAAAGATGACTCAGCATTTTATAGTACAAAATTTACGCATCATATCTAAATCCATTGGATCAGCCCCATTATCTTTATCAATCTCTAATAATTCTTCAAATTTCTCTAAACTTGTTAAAGTCGGCTCGCGATTTTTTTGCTGCTCTTTCGCGGGTTTATGAGAATGGTGGCGTCGACTGCGCCGAGAATTTTGTGGTTCCATTTCCGCGTCAGAATCAGAATCGTCTTTTGTCGTGTTTTCTTGTTCGAACGGTTTGAATTCGTTGGTTTTAAAAACCGCGCCATCTTTAATCATCTGGATGCAAATGCGTGCGATGTTGCGAGCGTCGTCAATACCGCTATGTGGCTTACCTTCGAACGTCATTTCTAGGGAGTCGAGCATATTAGCAAGGCTGTTACGCCGTAATAAATAACAATTGGAGAAGATTTTACGCATGTTGACCCATTTACGGCCCCACGCTGGATATTTGACGTCGCTTATTCGGCATTGGTTCGACATGAAGCATTTCATATCAGCTGACCTGTGGGTATATTAGTAGGTATTTAGTTAATAATTAAATTACAGGGTCGCCGTGACTGAATCGTGTAACGCCGATAAACCACTCACAAGCCTAGGTGGAAGGCATGGGTTCAATACCCGAATGTATTATCGATTTTTACCCTGAAATTAAAGCTCAGTGAACAGGTTACTTGAAAAAGTCAGACAGTATCCTGAGACAGATTTGTTTCCCATGTCCATGTGACTTCAGTGGTACATTATTGTGATCCACCACCAAGTTCAACTTGACTAATATAACATAACTATCAAAATTTCATACATATTATGGCGGTGAAGACAGTGACTGTCGACATTAAATTTTCACAAAATTGCAGAATCAGCGTTGAAAATGGTCCAGTTATTTTACCTCATTTTTGTAATATTTTACCCCACTTCCTAGGCCTGGTTGTTATTCTGCTTTTTTTACATTTGATGACAGGGTTGTTCCCCTTGTGACTACGAATCAACATGTAAAGAAAATGGCAGACTCACGAAAAAAGTCAACATTTTCACCCACAAAAATGACGATATGCTTATTTTAGTGCAGTTACCACCCATTGGTAGTGCTGATAAGTAAAACAAGGTATGTGACATTTATATGCCGCATACTAGGATCTCCCGACACTGTAGTCTTTGCGCCAGAGACACAAAATTTTGTTCAAATTACACATTATGTGATGCCACTAGTCTAAGACCGAAGTTATAGCACGCACATTATGAATGTACGCGTGCTTATAGACTAAATAGGCATGTATTGATTCGCAATTTTGCATATAAAAATACTATGCATACTAAGACGAAAATCTGAAATCTGGCGAATTTTGTGCCGGTTTTTTCACGAGATTTTGTGGATAGCGTTCGCACACAAGTAACCTGGATGTAGTGTAAACGTATTAGATTATCGGTTCACCGTTGTTTGCACAATGCACATCAATTTGCGTGTTGATTCGTAAATTGTTTTGTTTACGTGGTCACAAATACCTGCGTAAAAATATCACAAATTTTATAATGCAACAGATTGGTCAGTCCGTAAAGTTTACATTGTTGAACTGTAAACACAATTTTCAAACAATACGTATTGTGGTGTAGGTATGTGTGGTAATCTAGCGTCTTCTGCAGCTATTCCGCACGTGCGCGGTGCAAGAATTTCCACGTGCGGCGCATTATATACTGGGCGTCAAAGGTAACGTCGCCGGGAATAAATTACATTACGATGTTGTCAAAATCACTGTTACAAATAGACGTACGTTTTCTGTTCCA
>WNLI01130075.1:0-10244 GCA_025802215.1 Wirenia argentea
ACTAGTGCTGCAAACGGTATATGAACCCAGATAGGGTATGTTTGCTTCCCGGTGGTTATTTGCATCCAAAGGACTAACATGAAAATGTTTTTTAGCTGAAACATTGTGAATTTAATTTGTAATATTTGACCTATATAAAATGTCAGTACTCATGATGAGGTCACATGAGTTGCACCAAATGACAGATCCGAGCGGGAAGCCGGTTAATGCGCGCTTGCTCTTCACTGTCGATGGATACATTAGCTGCAATCCAGTGCCCCAAGTAGTAAAAGTCCTCCACCCGCTCTTCCTCGGCTCCCTTAAGAAAATTTATACCAATGTCAATAATGTAAAGTATATCTAAACTAAACTTACTGAGACATGGTGATTTCTCATTTCTGTTGAGTGTTTATGAATGTTATTTGACAAAATACCGCCCTCGCCACAGAACTCGAAGAATTAACTGGAACTACGTCTTCACGAACTTTGCCCAAGTGCTGGCCTGTATGTTCTACACCTATTACATCTTCGAGAGATTTTGCTACCCAGTCTTCAGAAATTTCAACCACGAGCACGTGACACCGAAACGCCTTCTCCTGTCTGTGTTCAACTCTATGCTTCCTGGCACGCTCGTTCTACTTATTGGTTAGGTTCTTTTATTTTGTTCAACATAATTAATTTGATAAACATAGTACCATTGGTACTGATTATGTTAGACAAAATGGTATAGCAGTCAATACATATCACTAGACAATACATGTCAATAGACGGGCACTTCAGCTGCGGGTTCGCGCCTAAGCTTGCGACCAACGCCGATGATTCAACAAGCATTTTTCCACGGCCATTCAACCTGCATTTTCGAGATTCCTGCATGGCAACATGGACAAATTCTGAAAGTGCGGTATATAACCATGCACACATTTATTATTTTTGTTACGTGTATTTAGACAAAATTGACAATACGCATATTTCCTAGACAACACACATTTTAGCAGTGACTAAAGTAAATTTAAAAAAATCAACCTCCGTGTCAGGCCAGAATCTACAGCAGTAGCTCCGATGAAGTAGACCCGTATCAAAATTGTTAGCTGAGTAACTATAATTGGTTTTTCGTTAAATTTACGTACTTTAGTACAAAGTTGTCTAAAGTGATCTAGTTTTAAATAACTACCAACTTGATGGAATTGTTTATTAAAATCTCATTTTGCTGTTTACTGAAGCGTCCAGTGCAGGGCATTAAACTATTGTGCTGGGAAAATGCATAAATAAACTTATATTTGGCATTTTAGTTGGTCAACAAACTGTCATGCCATGAGACTCATAACTTGCATGTACGCTGTTTGTAACATGTTTGTAGGTTGACAGCATTCATAAGCCACTACTCGAGTTATGAGCACCTCGGGTGTGTATGTCCTATGCGAACTACACGACTTTCCTCACACCGCTTGCTCACGGAGCATAGGCTACAAACTTGGCTTGTCCCAAGGATGGCGGATAAGCGAGGGTTCACTGTACATAGTTACACTACTTTTGCCAGGATCTCTATAATGTCTTTTGAGGGGACAGTAGCTCAGTGGTAGAGTGCTCGCCTACAGTGCAGGAGGTCTCCGGTGCAAGCGTGGGCCGCGACAAATGTTTGTGTCATTTTCCCTGTGTCTCTGTAATTCTCTTGGGCAAGGAATTTACCCCTACTTGCCTCCACTAGTTCAGTGGCTAAATTGAGCAGCTGGGGACTGAGTAGCTTTCGTAGGAATTCTACAAGCTTCTTCCCTCTGCCTTCGTGTAATGGAAAATGGAAATATCCTGTCCACGTCTTGTGGTTTTCTTCAGGTTCTCCCGTTTTCCAACCAACTAACTTTCGGCCAGTTTAGATGTATAACTGTTCATAGCGAGGAGTGGCCGCAATGTAATGCTTGTCAATATTATAGGTGCACGCGGTTTCCATCTCTCACATTGTGAGATTATAGTCACTCAGTTGCCAAACACATAATAATATGTACCAGGCTACCAGCCTCAAGCTACCAAACTGTCACATGTCATGTCCTTTGTACTATGCTACACATGTCATGTATTCACTGCAGATCCACCGCCATACTGGAGAGCTTTCAAAATCACATCATTATGTATGCTTCAAAGAGATTCGCATATGAGTTAGTACATACAGTATAATTATTATCCAGCACAATTCCTATGAAACCTACCCAGTCCCTAGATGCCCAATGTAGCAACTGAACTAGTGGGGGCAAGCTGGGATAATTTCCTTGCCCAAGAGATTTATAGAAACACAGGAAAAATGCCACGCCAAGATTATACCTCAGCCCAGGAATGGACCCGCGATCTCAATACGAGCACTCTACCATTGTACTACTGCCCCTATATTGTGTTACTGCCTTCTAAATTATTAGACATTATATTAGAAATTTATCCTTAATTAATTTTGACTGTTTCTAATTAATTTTGTGCATCACAGTCGCTATGTTGTACATGAATGGGCAAAAATGTAATGCAAGGTTAACTCATATTCAAACTAAGCAAATGCCACACTCTGGCGTGAATACCAGCACGACAAACAATAAGATATATTTGTACAGATTTTTTATCGGCAGTCCATCGTGTGAGATGGATTATACCATCGCAGTGTGGTTTATTTTATGTCCACTAGTATAATTTATTTAGTTCTAATTGACCAATCAAAAACCAGCTTTTGATTTAATTTAATTTTTCATTGTATATTTACAGCAACGACACATACACCGCACGCTGCCAACTCGCGGCCATCGACTACTCAGCCCACAAGGACCGGCCACAACAGCTAAACAAGGACGGCACACCAAGGTACATATAATATAAGGGGGGAGCACAAATTAAATTTCACTGAAAAAATCAATGCCTGCAACGGGACCCGAACCTGCAACATTCCGTTTGCCGGACAGAGTACTCTATACCAATTGAACTATATACAGGCAAAGTACAATAATAGACATTTTAGACCACACTTTAGGTTCCATCGTACTGTACCTTTGTTTACACCATCATGAGCACAAGACAATTCCATGGTGCACAACTTTACTTCCCAAAGGTATTAATTAAGAATGTATGCGCTTTTACAATGCACAATTTTCTGCACAAATATATTGATATATATATTGATATAACTAGAGTAGACATTTGAAAAATTTCCAAATTATGTTGTTGAAATATGAAATGGATGGAAACGATACAGAAATTCAATGTGATATTATAGGTCATCATTCATCACTTTGTAAAATGAATATCTCTAAATATATCTGGCCTCGTGGCTAAACAAATATCACACTGATGTGATATTATTTAGCCCTCGACCAGATATTTTTATTGATCAATTTCACAAACTGATAACCTCTATACGTATTTATTGTCCATATTTTTTACAGATGGCACCGCAAATTCAACAAAAACAGCGGACGATTCACGGCGGTCCCTGTCAAAGTACCAAAAACCTACAGCTACCTGCCTGACCTCATGTCCTCGGTGGTCCAACTCTCCATTGATGACAGACTGCCTCTCTCGCGACCAAAGGTCAGGACGGAGGACGACCCTCGATCCATCGCCCCTACCATTGCACGGATCCCACCACCACCTACGGCTGAACTTGTTGAGGCCAAGAAAGCCCGTATTGGCTGAGGTTGGTAATTATGTCTGACATTGCACGCTTATAGACATGTAGTTTCAATTATCATTGATCGGATACATTAAAGTTACATTCATTGGAATTAATTCTCCTGGTTGCAACTTGCACCGATATATTGGCGTAAAATATCTGATGACATAGTAAATACGAAGGCTGGATTGAAGTTTTATGTCTAATAATGTAATGACATTGTCAATAATGACATTGTCAATAATGACATTGTCAATAATGACATTGTCAATAATATAATATGTCAGTAAAAAAAATAACAGATGGTTTGCCCATGGAAAATGGTTGCAAAGCTAGTTACGTACAGTATAATTTGCAGAAAAGAAAAGAAATGAATGGATTCTAAAACAAATAGCACCTGAAAAAAGACTTCTAAAGGAAATGGATAAAAACAAATTAAAATACTTTGGACATATTTCGAGAAGTTGTTGAATAGAAAAGGATATATTAGATGTCATGGTAATTTTGAGAAACGATCACGGGGACGACAGAAAACATGGTGGATGGATGTAATAAAAAGTGTAACTGGACTTTCTGCGCTAGAGGCAACAAGAGCTGTACAGAAAAGGGAACATTGGAAAACGCTTATACATGGTGTCACGGCCGTTCAACCACCTTGAATGTACCGTATCAAGAAGATAATTTGCATGTCTATATGGCACAAGTAGCATTGGCAAATAAGCCTATTTACTAAACACATTCTTTCTTGGTATGACTTATACAAAGTATTTTCTGTTGTGTGCCCACATTACACACACTTTCAAAGGCATCATCGATTCATTTCGCATTGAATAGCATCGCTTAGAACAATATTGTGAGGTAATAGCACTACCAATCTAGTAAATATAAATAGATTTATTTGCCTATACTATTTGGGCACTATCGACATGCAAACTAATGAAACTATACTATGATTATAATATTGCATTTTTATTATATTTGTTCACAAAATATTCAAAACTTTCTAATCCAACCCCAACAAGTTTTGCATACACTACTTTGCATTTACACACTTACTTACGGACATTTACAGGGTTGGGCGAGTGCCATTTGGGTGCGGGTACCTACCGCGAATCTATCACACACAGCCTACAGGACGGTGCAGGGATTCGCTTACCACTTCCCCAAGACAACCATGCTTCCATAGCGTATATACGCGATATGCCGACCTCTTTATGGTGTTGATCTTGTGCTGATCTTCGTTTCTGCATATAGCACGTCGTTCTTGAGCAGATCCAATATGTGTAGTAAGTCGAGCATTATCGACTCGAAGTTCGGTGGATATTATAGTCAATATCATTTTGTAACAAATTATAGACTAGACCTGTACAGTTTAGCATCATTCTATAACATGATTTTATAAAACACATTTTGATTTTCCATTCTGGTGGTCATACTGGCCATTTTGAACACAATATGTGCATGTATGTATTTATTTGGATGTATTCATTACGTTATATTGCTGTATGGCTATAATCTTATTGAGGTACAACATTTTTTCTACTTGTAGTATAATGTAGGGGTAGGACATTTGTGGTTAGCCACGAACTGGAAAGGTGGTAATCCCTAGTCTGGTCAGACAACATACTACAATGCTTATAATATTGGAGACATGAGTCATTCTGGCGCATCTTATGGGTACCACTCATAGTTTGCTGTCGTCATATTATGGTTTGTGTCATGGAATATTATGATCCAAAGCAGAATATGATCGGTTAGAAAATGTGGAAATGGCAAATCATTTTCATAATTATTTGCACTGTTGCGGACATAATGGGCATAATTCTGGCACCGCTCTTGTTTTACAAGGTTCAAGACTTTTAGTCTGATTTTTTCTACAAAAACCCTTTCTTTACCCTTCTTGATATTGTACGCTCATCTTGATTAATTGGAATTTTATAAATGTACCAAATTCACGAGACAAACTTCTTTACTTTCAGTTTTGATTTTAAATTGTGAATTATTTTGTTAAACATACCTTACACGTATGTATACAATTAACAAACACAGAAATAATTGAGTCCTAAATATTCATTTTGCAAAAAAGTGGGGTTTTTTTAGTACGGTTGCCCATATATATACACAATTTTGTGTAAAATGACTTTCATGTGTTTAAACAGTAACTCATTGAGTGCCAGCGCCCCTGTATGCCGTTATGTTTATGTTATTAGCGGAGAAAGTAAGTTGTTTCCCGCGATGGACAACACGTCCTTTAGGAATTAACAATATAGATGTTGTTATTGTCCATCATTGACACTCGAAGATTTGATATGTACAATTCAAAATCATAATTCACATACAGTATTTCGTTATTGTTTTTATGGAATTTGTTATTTTCTTAATGGTATTCATAATCTTGCCTGAAAGTATTTTGTTTTATCATTATATATATCGTCATTAACATCCCTTATCCCTGTTCTATAGGTTCCTGTATCATAGGTTCCATAGCCCTTCCCGAAGGAAGAATTGAGGTAGGGTTGATTTTACGTAAATATGTTTTTTTGTAAATATGTATTGTCACAAAATTGCTTATTTCTGAAAATCAAACCGAAAATAGGCCCTGAACAATTCAGGTAGACTACATAATAATAATGTGTGACATGACATGCCAGTATTGTAGTTATCCCTTTCGCGATTTTTGTTGTTATTTACGCTGTAATGATCCGTATTCGTTGCGTATGTACCCGGCATCTATGTTATGGACTTGTATTAATATAGTTCTAATTCGTTGAAAGTGTGTTTTAATTATTTGTGAACATAATATTTGTCATCGTTTAAAATGTAATGTATTATTATGAAAATAATTATGTTTATATTAGGGATAAAATTTTCATAAAAATGACAATTATACGATACCATATTGCTACATCCAAACTTGCTACAGTATTTTGTGCGACTCGCTATTTCACGAGTTTGAGTAGTTTATAAAATATAGTCTAATCATCACCCTATTGGTCAAATGTTAGCACTTAGCAACCAAAAGGTATCCTAAATATGTTTTTTTGCTCTTCTAAATAAAAAATCTGCTATAGCTACGACATTCATGTATTAGCTCTTCAACTTCAACGTGTAACTCGACAGCGCCTTGCAGCATGTACGTCGAGGGGAATAGCTGGAATAGCTCAGTCGGTTAAAGCGTTTGACTGTCGCAAGATCATGGGTTCGAATCTCGGACTGTGTGATCGGCGTTTTATCTCAAATTATTTCTCGGTTCTCTGTGGTTGAGAGCACATTTCCCTAGCCTCAATTTAAGTGTGTAAAAGTGGTACCGATCATACATTTGTCTGGTATACTATACGTATAGGTTGGGTAGTAAGGTTCCTGCTGATGGGCGTATATAAGTTGAGCGCTTTACTGCTTTACTTTAAATACTAATTAGGTGCATGTTGAAAGATGCAGTAACGTACAAACAGCCGGTCAATATGCAGTGTTCTATACACCAAAATACACCATATATATGTACCGGTAGTATATTGTATCGGCTATGGCAGATTTGTATTTTTTCAGTATTCTATGACCTTATATATGTAAAAATTTGTATATTAGTAACTACTGTATACTAGGCTACAATAAGTGTATGTTCAATTCCTGAATAAAATTCACAAATGATTACATTTTGATTTATATATATACTTCATTTGCACTTTATTAAAACAAACCGGCATCACCTTACGGTTCAATTGACAGTACATGGTGAAAATGTTTTCTATAAAAGTGGGGGGGGGGGGGGGGGGCAAAACAATTAAGACCATTTATGACTACATAACAGTCGCTTTTTCGATTTAACCTTTTCTACATGACATTGAATATGTTGATTTGTTAAAGGTCTACACTAGTTGAATAGCCTGATTCTCCTTGAGTTTGTTTTTATAGCTTAACGACATCCTTTTCCAATTAGTATATCACCCCTGATTTTATTTTATTACGCAAACCATTTCCAAAAAATAAAAGGTATGGTGTCTGTATCAGGAATTGATAAATGGTTGTCGTGGATGTATTTTCATTGGGTGTAATGCCTCTTGACAACTTAAATAAGCATGCAAACATGGTCGAGGTTTTGACGGCGACCAAATTAGGAAAGCCGGTGTTTTTGCTCCAAATATAATGTTGAATCAAAAAATCGAGAGAAACAAAAATGTTCATGATTTTCCATCGCCCATTGCTCTAGTGCAGTCTAGTACTACGTATATAATGGGAAACAAGAGAGTACCACTTTAAATCTACTCAAAGTATCGTGATAAAAGCTACTTTTTCAATTTTTCTGAAAATCTACCATCATACACGAGAGCGATCAAAGTACAGTGATTTTGGTTTGTTTGGTGGCCGATGACCCGATGAATGATGATGGCTTCCATGTATATGAGATCACCGATCCGCTATCCTCGGATTGAGTTTAGCTCAGTGCGATGTCCCCCTCCACCATGTCTGATCCGCTATCCCATGTCATGCCTTCGCGTATCGTCCAGTACCTCGTCCATGGTGACTAGCCTACGTGGTCCTGAAGCAGCCATGATGGCATCGTCACTGTACCAGCTCCTACAGCCTGTAACATGTATGGAACCAGATTATATACGTTTGAGTACTCTAGACAGTCTAATCAATACACTAGCGAACTGAGTAGCTACAATTAATGGGTGACTGACAATTGAGAAATGGGTGTTTGTCTTTTATAAATAGGCTAGTCTACAAACCATGTCGGTCCGGTTCCTCTAAAAAGTTGGTGCGAATGCATGCTATGCGTACTAATTTAAGTACGACTAGGTTTCAATCTCAAGTTGGGTGGGACGAATTGACTGGACTAAGTGACGTCTAGCCTACGTCTATCGGTTTAATTCCTCAAGGACGTGGTGTCCATCACGGGAATGTACCACCACAATCATACATGACTGTCATCAATGAGCATTACACTAATGGAATAGATGCTTCCTTTTGAATGTAAAACTGGTTAGAGAAAATAATCTTGGCCTAGTTCAGTAGTTGAAAACAATTTATCAGTACGTCCTATATAATTTCATTGTTATGGCAACATCTGAAGTAATTTTCGAATGAACTTGCTTTCTCTACCACAGACTGACAGTCTATCTAAGGCCAGTTTGACATTAATTGTCGGCATCTAGATCTACGAATTTAGGACTCCTACTCTAGAGTGGAACGTACTTAATTTGCGCTCGTTTTTGTAGCACTTGAAACCATAGACATTGTGCTTGAAACGCCCATTGCAGAATGCATAATTAGGTAATAACTACAACATGATAACTACACTGTTTTGCATTAAAATTTAGCTACAAAGTTCGTTCTGTCACAAAAAGTCAATCTGTCGTCTGCAAAATTGTTTGACGTTGCCATGGCAATTTGACCTAATTTCATCAGGGCTTTCCCAATCAATTTTATCCCCCTTGATTGAGTTTTGTAAACAAGATAGTAAAATGACACCATTTTCCCCCAAATGCCTCATATTGTACAATGGTCGTTACTTGAACGGCAGGGTAGTATGATATAGATATATCATTGCATGCACTTCCAATCATGGTATTTAAACCAAAAATGAGGTGGCTTTATAACTATTTGACCGATTTTTGGTAAATCAGATAAGCTTATGCCACTTTAACTTTAGTAAATTCATATCTAAAATTGAGTCGACAGTTTTGACCATCAAACCCGACGATCTTTATCAAAACTGCTAGATTTCCCGTCCAGCAATTTTAGCGGGAAACAGAGCAAACCAGACGTTAGATAGGTGATAGACCCCTTCGTCACGGTTCATCACATCTGGTCTTCTAATCCAGATCGACTGAAAAATGTAATGAACCGCGACGAGGGTGCCTACCAACTATCTCTGCTCTGTATCCCGCCAAAATCGCTGGATGGGAAATCTGGCAGTCTTGATAAAGATCGCCGTGCTTGATGCTTTAAACAGTCTAATCAATTTTAAGTATGAATTTCCCTAGTTTATGTGTTGAGTTTATAAGAACTTTGTACATTATTACGTTACCAACACAATGAATCTTCTCTATTGGAGTATCTAAATTAGATGATTAGATCAATTTTAATTGATATCTTCTCAAGCAGGAAAGAGATCATACGCACAGTTCTCAAAAATGGTTTTTAATCTACAGCATGTCTCGATTGATTTGCTGATCGCTAGATAGCCTCTGAAAGGTAGTGAAGATATTTTGTGAATTTAGCCCCATTGAAATAGAGAATTTAGCCTCACTGCTGTAGGCTACTTTTTGTCACTGAGGTGCTGTCCTTCTTTATTGTGAAGTCTACCTATTTTAATAAAATGGTAATAAGTTATAACATAAGTATTTCTACCAGTCTCGAGACGCCGCGATGCATAAGAAGACTGTGCCTCAATACCTCATTCGGGAGTATGTTTGATTTGTAATCCTAAGGTCATGGGTTCGAATCCTGACTGGTGCAGATTATTTGAGACATTGTTGTGCACACAAAAAAGGGCCTATCGTCCTTCGCATGAAACATTAAACCGAGGTGCGTGCGACTGGTATTATACAGGATGTCCGGAAATTATGTTACTTAATAATTATAATGGTAAATTCTACTAATGAAATTATACCAAACCCGC
>WNLI01130186.1:0-10244 GCA_025802215.1 Wirenia argentea
GTTTGATGAGTAGCTGTGGACATAAACAATATGGCGTTATCCAAGGAGTGCCACTATCACCACTAATGTTCTTGCCTTTCATCAATGATCTACATGAGATAGTAGGCAGCACTAGACTGGGACATGGTGGAGTGGACTTGGGGGTTTGATGAGTAGCTGTGGACATAAACAATATGGCGTTATCCAAGGAGTGCCACTATCACCTCTCACGCTCTTGCTTTTCATCAATGATCTACATGAGATAGTAGGCAGCACTAGACTGGGTGGGTATGATGAGTAGCTGTGAACATAAACAATATGACGTTATGCAAGGAGTGCCACTATCACCTCTAATGTTCTTGCTTTTCATCAATGGCCGCAATGAGTGTTAGCTTCTCTGAGTGTTATAGACTAGTGACTAGACGGCTGAGTTTCGACTGAAGAACATACCGGTATTTATCAATTCATCGTGGCAGGCCACGAATGAATGTCCATGACTAGACAGTAGACATCCATGATCGAATGGTCATAGTGGATGCCATGTGCCATCATGAATGTGGGTTGGTCAGTACTAGACTGTAACTGTATTGACTGATTACAAAAATATTATATTAAATTACTAACAGTTCAAGCATGGTGGATAACGTTTTCGGACAAAGGAAATATCACAATTACTTTTAAAATATTTTTTTTACAAACACCTAACCAAATTAAATAAAAGATTTCCTAATAGTGTATTTAGCTTAGATAAATGTATAACAAACTATTATTGTAATATAACTGGATTAAAGAAAAATTATTCAGAAATTACTAAAGAACACAAACTACCATTTACTGAAATAACAAAGCTGAATGAGTAGTGATCGTAAGTGATGAGTGATTAGAAAATTGGTGACGGGATTTAAATAGTCCAGTGATGAGTTACTATTGACAGGGGTTGAGATGAATGGTACACAATGGTTGAGGCTGATTGGAGTTGAGTGGTTGAGAACTTGAGTAATGACATGAGTGATGGCATGAGTTGAGAAGGTCTGGACTCTGGGTTGTGTTGGTCAGTGAAGTTGGTGTGCAAATGCGCATTAACTCAAACTTGTCAATATTGATCTCAGCTACGTTTTTGATGCAATGGTTTCCCTACAGGAATGTCAATACCAATTATAGATAAGACAATGCACTTGCAGTGTACACTATACAGCAGTACATTGATGTACAGTACGTACACTAGGATAGAATGCACAGTTACACATTAATATATTCTACAACTAACGATTAAATAATTTAATGCAAAATAAAATTATTGAACAAGTGCTCTAAATAATAAACTAGAACATTCACTTACACATCGCACTATGAAATGTATACTTTAAATGGACAAAAAAATTGAATACTGTAAAATATAAAGTAAAACATACTTATAATATTGTACTACCAAATGTTCACTAAATTAATCCAGAATTATGGACATCTTTACAGCTACTTGCATAAATCTGATTATACATAATAAGGTATGTCGTTCGATAGAATCATGTAGACTGTAGATGCAATTCGAATACCTGCCAGACAGCCTTGCTAAATCAATACATTTGTGTGTTACGTAATAAACGGCCATGATTAATGACATACTCATTAAGTTATTACTTAATGGTGATTTAATAAAACATAATCATTAATAAGTTCAGGAATTCCTATTGTCTTTTGACGGGGTTAATATACATCTTTGTTATCTTGTATGAACAAATTATTGAATTAATTCTAGGTGTGGCGGTATTACGAGTCAGTATGGTGTTTTAATTTTCAAATCAATATAATAATTTATTTAGTAGGCCTACAGGTACAGTATATATAAATCAATTATGTAAATGTATGTCTGCGAGACCTACCTATTTTGTTTATGGTTCACTTTCTAATGACGTATACATTAAGATACAAACATCAAGAGTAATCATATAATGATGTGCAATAAAGAGATTAACTAATATTTGACAGTGAAGTTGACACAAGCAAGTCCAAACTAGAAATGAGTCTGATAAAAAGTGCAGAACTTTTTTATATTAATAGCGGGTATTTTTATAGACGATTGTCTGGACATTAGGCTAGCCAAACATGAGGCAAACAGTACCTAACAAGCATGATTTATTATACAAACGTTATTATGCGTTTAATTAACTGATTATACAAACATCCAAACAACGGCAAACTCTTTTGTTGTCTAGTAATAATCTTGTTAGTCTGCAGATTAGAATATTGAATGGACTCCTGTGGTCTAGGCAAGAATAGTCGGGAGGGGGGCACCACTCCGGGAACTCCCATGAGTCCCATCACGCATTCCGTGTGTCTCCGATCCAATTCACGTGCATGACATAGTTCTACATACGGCTGCTTTTAGAAGACGGCGTATGCCACTGACGGTACTGTAAGTTTAACTACAACACAAGAAGTTAAAGAACTAACTAAGATGATGATCAGTGATCACGATCATCATCATCATTATGACGATCATCATCATCATGATCATCACGATGTCAGATCGGGAAATTTTCATAACACTGTAAAATTAGTAACACCGATATTTTCCACACAAACCTAGTTACCCTGTAAAATTAGCATCTTTTACCACTTACCGAAATGAATGTAGAACACGAAAACGTTATAAATCTGTCATTTTACAAGTAAAATAGCACCGAGTATTGCAAAGTCCCAAACACTGTCAACTTTGTTGCACTGAACTGTCAGAAGAACTGTCAAGTCAATCGACCCACGTGATTTGGGGCTCACGACCTATACCGATTTGTTTCTGTTTTCAAAGATTGTAACAACCCGATTAAAGCAAAATTTTAGGTAAATAATTTATCAGAATAATGTTTAGTACATTTTTGCGTTGTTTTTACTCCAAATTAAATTGTGACACTAAATTTTTACTGTGAATTTAATGTTTTTTAAGATTGTCTAATAAAGAATGGTGTCGTAGTGAGCCCCACATTCCGCACGCGGATTTTCCCGCTAGTTTCTGTTGACAAACATGTCCTGTTTTCCCGCTACGTAAAATGCCAGAAAATTGGCGAAACAATCAACTTAACAGGTACCAATCAAGACCTATTTAAATATCTACCAACGACCGTCTTTAAGGTCATTCATTGTCACAAATAGCTGAGAAAATTGGACACGCGAGGTGAGTAAAAAATACAAAACTTTTAGACTACCTGTCAAAAATGTTTTGTCGTCTGCAAAATGGGCGTCTGCTGCCATGGAAATAGATTGTTACTTTTACAGTCTAAACTTGATTGTCTGTCTAATTAGTATTTTATTTCAATAATCAGTAATCACAAACACTCTGCGATTATGTGAATAGGTTATTTTCAATATTTATAAACTGTTTAATTTAGGCCTACTTGATTAGTGTTTTAAAATACCTAGTTCTTTGATTTTCATTTGCAGGATTTGGTGGAGTGTTACTGCTAAGTGAGTAGTGGACCAAGAAAATGAATTTTTCTGAAGTATTCAAACAAACTGATCAACTCTGCAAATTTTCGCCCAATGGAGAATATTTGGTAAGTGAAGTAATTGTTCAAAAATTTTGTAGGCTACTATAACTATAGGCTATATTATGCATGATAGTGCATATTAATAAACTCACATGGCTTGTAATGTATATATTAGGCTACTTACCACTGGGTATAAGGTGGAGTAGACATTATGATGGTGAATAAATTATGCAAATCAGATTATTATTGTTCAAAATATAACTTATCAAATATCAACGTTTATAGAATATTATATTAAAGGCTGAATGTTGAGATGTTGCAAGTTTGAACACGAAATCGTAACTGATACAATTTTGGAAATTTTTTGATATTTATACCAAGTGGGTAATTGAGATATAAGTAATATTAGTGAGTAGCAATTCACATGTAGGAATACTCTTTGAAGTTTACCTTGCACAGGTGAGATAAAAGAGTTGATAATTAAGGTGTCTATTGTTGGGCCAAGTACAGTTAGCATACAGTTAGTAGGGCATCAAGACACAATAGACAGTAATAGACCCTATGCCATGAATGGCCACACAATCACCCCCTGTTATACATTGTTACCTGGACACACTTATACCCAGGTAGTCTACATCAAAGGGTAGCTTCTGTTAATCCTTATCTACCCTCACAGGTGATAATAATCCCCTGATAATCCTCTGAATGGATTATCCCAAGTGAGGTATTATCACCTCAGACATTGTGCCTGTAATGACTGGTAATGACTGTTTGATATTGCCTGGGGAGTCTCACTATGAGATGCTACAGGAGGCGCTAAACATTATTTGTTGGAGTTATTTACATCTCGGTTGGCTCTCTAGGGATGCGACTCATTTAGTATTGTACTAAACCAACACGATGATGTTGCGTAGGCAAACATCAAACAACTATTCTCTGCTCATCTCCCCCAAATTATCAACAAACTTTATTGGATTCTGAAAAAAATGGTTGTTACTTTCATATTTTGGTATTTTTTGTTTGATCTACTTTTTGTATTAATTATAGTCCAATTATCTAATTATCATTTATTAAAGTTTATCATTTGTATTTTGTAATAGGCCTATTACATATTTTTTATTGGTTTACTCTGAAGAATGTTGGTCTTTGAGAGACTTTGTGCCATACCAAAAGTTTGGATTTAGTAAAAGAAAAGTGACTAAAGTTTGAACCAAATAGTAAATGTTGTTACTATTTTGTGACAGATTTATATCATAAAAGGAATCTTCCATTTTCCACTGTCATTAACTTTTTCATTCTCATGTCCACTAACTAGGGTCATTTTACTAATGTAATAGTGTAATTGTTATCATTAAGCCTATTAAATGGAGTAAGTTAGGTCAATTACTAATTGAACTGATTCAAGTCTTTTGTCCTTGATTGGCATTTTAAAACTACAATATTATAAGATTATAAATGCTGTCATTTTGCAAGATGACAATAGAAGTGACAGTACTAATAGCATTGTTGTATACTAATAGCATACTTATTTTAATTGTTGAAATTTATAAGAAGATTGGAAAAATTGTCATTTTGCGGAGATTTATAAATTGGTAATTGAGGACATAGTAAAGTCATTTTTTGACAGAAATTGACACTATTATTTTGTCTAATGATGTCCTTTTTGTAGACTAATAGGCTATTTTCCACATAATGTTTAGCTGTATTAAAATTAACGAAAGTGTCAGTTTTATGGCATAAAGTAAGCTTATACTGTTTTGATCCCGCAGTACTGTATATGTCTGTACGTGTATTTTGTGATCTAAATAATATTATTATTAAATGTCAAAATTGAAAAAACAATTAGCCTACGTATAATATTTATTTTTTGAAATTAATATTTTGAAAAGTGGGTTATTCTAACTTACTATTTCCGCCACACTTACTGCCACACATCGAAACACAGGGGTTCAGTTGTTTGAAAACATAACAAAAACACAATAGATAAATGCATAATTAACTCTCCCAAAGTCCCAACAATAACATATGTGGCTCTTGCACAAAACATGAGTATTCCTCAGATGAGTAGATTTACCTGTATACAGGTGAACATCAAAGGCAGTTGATATCTCATCACTGTACATCAAAGGTTTTAGGAATCATCAATTTTACTGTTATTTTTCTGGATTGTCGCTTTGCTATGCTTTGCTAAAATGATCAAATTTACATTATTTTTGTCGGCATTTTGTCATGGTCAATTTGATGCTACAAATGAATCAATTTGACATTATTTTTGTCCAAATTTTATGCCATAGTGGGCCAAAAACTGTAGCATGTATAACACGCTTGTTGGTTCTCCGTGGTGTCTAACTTTACGTTATTTTTGTCAGCATTTGTCATGGTCAATTTGATGCTACAAATAAATTTGACATTATTTTTGTCCAAATTGTATGGCATGGCGAACGAAAAGAGTTTGTCAAAATTATAGCATGTTTGTTGGATTTGTTTGGGTGGCGACCTGCCGCGACCACAAGTTTTTTCAGTCTTCGCAACTTTTTTCTTACTGGTCAGTTCATCCTATAGGAGCACTGACTGGGCCCCGGGGCACGGTTTTGACGTACTTCATAATGATATTATGTCCTTTTTTGGCCGTGTGGGGGAGTAAAAATTGTGACGATCTGAACATACTCTGCCCAACCTGATAATGATTATGCCTTTCTTGTCCGTGGGGGAAGTACAAAATTTGACCATCTGATCATGCTCTGCCCGACCTGACATTCCCTGCGGCGTAAATTAGCTATTAGCTAGGTACACGCCACGCTCAAAAGTCAAAACTACGTAATCCACCACCTCTGTTGTGTCAAAATAAAAGCGATCGTTCCCACCTTGCCTCATGGCCCATTAAGTCTGACTCCTGGTGATGCCATGATTGCGCCAGTTGCTTGATCGGTTGCCACATTGCGTAGTTCTATCAATGTTACGGTTTTGTCCGATGTCTTCCATCCAACGTCTTTGTGGTCTTCCTTGACTTCGCCCTTTATTTTCCATCCATAATTGAATTTTCGATAATGTTTCTGTCCCGTACAGTGAAACTTCACCTATCCGCCACCTATGTACTTCACCAACCTCACTTACCAGCCCATAATTCCCATCTCTTTACTTATTACTGTCATTTTATTACCTCACTTTATCCGCCACAAATTTGGCTTGTCCCAGGGATGGCGGATAATGGAGGGATCAGTGTATTACTTTTTTTCTGTCATTATCGATGGCTCCAAAGGACAGTCAGGTTTTACAACTTCTAGAACTGATACATTGATTCATCAAAAAATATTTACAGGCGAACGTGTCACAATACCGGCTGATTGTTCGTGACGTCAAGACTCTACAGATCCAACAACTTTACAGCTGCGTCGACACCATTCAGTACATTGAGGTTAGAGCTGTCTAGATTATTTTCTGTATATATCACAACTGGGTGCGAAATGTGTTTTATCACTGATGTTGTATTATATCTGCCATTCTAAACTGGTGGAAAGTTGGACAGATTATCGATCGACGGTCATGACCTCTCGTGGCCTTAACATTACTCGTCAAAACCCCCAATAACACGATACGAGTGATCCGAATCGATTTGCTTCGCTCGATGTTACGTTGTTATACTAGAGAATAAAGCGAAGCGTGTCGGAGCGAAGTTAAGTGGTTTAATTTATACCTGCAGGACAAAGTGTATTAGGTGTAGCTCGAACTGGTACTTACTGGGACTTTTCCAGTATGGCTCGGAACATATCGGTTTAGTTTTACAATTTACAAGTATAAGTAGAATCTGTTGATGTTTCAATAAAATGCAAATGTGGAGTTAAAAGCCCGGCAAAAAATTCTGTTGAATGGGTGCAGCCTAGGTGTGATGTGAGCTGGTAGCTGAAGCATCTGTCGATTGACAGGCAAGCTGGTGACTACACGGTGAGCCATGGCCCATGGGCGGCAGTGAAACAGTGCTGGTGCGCATGTACCTTAGTTTTCTTTACTCGATTAAAATTTTGTCTTAATTTGTTATTGCAGTGGTCCGGTGACTCGCAGTTCGTGATATGTGGTCTACTCAACAGAGATATAGTTCAGGTCGGTTTAATCTTTAATTCCATGGTGTTAACTGTAGATAGTAAAGCTGTATTTACACTACATAAATGTTGCTCGGCGCGACACAACCTTACTCCCAACATATACATCGACATGTGTAGACGAATATAGGATCGGTACCAATTTTGCATAGCCGTAAACTGGGCCATGGGACTATGGAAATGTTCTCACAGAACACCGAGTTCATGGTGCCCCCACCCCCTCATCTCTGTTCATTGTAGGGGTCTTGCATATCCAGATCGATTCTTTGATTCTTAGACGCGTTTTTCTTCTAGGCTACTTCTTTTTATATATCTTAATTGTCTCAATCGATAACATGGTCAGTTTAGTAAAGTTTAGTCCCCTCTACGACTGGCCCTCTGCTGACCCGGATATCGTGACGTCATGACGACTGCGGGTCACTCCTATAGATGAAGCTCTCAGTATGTGGGAGCGAAACCTGAAGAACTAAAAAGTTAGCATGACTGTGTAAACTTTACACATTGAACTTTGATCAGTCTGCTGAATGTGTTTAGTCATACTTCATACTGTAGTTCATACTTGTAAGTTGTAATAATATATTGTAGAGAAAAGTGTATAAATAAACAAAATCCAACAAAGCCTATTTCTTTTGTAGGTGTGGTCCCTGGAGGAGCCTGACTGGAAGTGTAAGATAGACGAGGGATACGGGGGCCTGTCCAGTGTCCAATGGAGCCCTGACAGCCGCCATATTCTTACCACCGCTCATTTCAACGTATGTTCCATGCCATTCTTACATGTACTCAGGGGCGGCACTAGGATTGTGTTAGGGGGGGGGGGGGATGAGGCTGATATGTGTGCACATATTTTCACGTATGAAATAAGACTGAAAAAGGGGGTTCCAGAAAATGCTCACTTGCTGGGCATTTTTATAGGCTTTTAGATCGCGCGAGATGCGTGTGCGTGACCAAATTTGTACACACATACATATACGTATTATACAATGTATGATGCACAGTGCCGATTCCGATTTTGTAGACTATTTATTTCGGTTCGAAATTGGTTCGATTGGTATCAGTTCGGATATGAAATTATGGTTTCGGAACAACTAGTAAGAGGGGGAAGGCATCTGGGTTGTTTTTGCCAGAGAATTATAGATGTGACTGTAAGAGCCAGACTGGAAGTGTAAGATAGACGAGGGATACGGGGGCCTGTCCAGTGTCCAATGGAGCCCTGATAGCCGCCACATTCTCACCACCGCTCATTTCAATGTTAGTTTTGTTCAATACTTACATGTACTGTATTTTACATGAAGAAAATCAGTCAGTCATGATTTACGTTTGAGAGAGACCTATAAAAAGAGGGATTTATGTTTGAGAGGGACCTATAAAAGGGGATTTACGTATGTGAGGGGACCTATAAAAAGGGATTTACGTTGGAGAGGGACCTGTAAAAAGGGATTTACGTTTGAGAGGGACCTATAAGAAGGGTTCACATTTGAGAGGGACCTATAAAAAGGGGATTTTCATTTGAGATGGACCTAAAAAAGGGGTTTTACGTTTGAGGGGCCCATGAGGGGGGCATATAAAAAGGGAATTGAGGGGTCTGGGGTCTTATTCTCTGAGAATATGAGATGTCCCTGGAGTAGTCGGACTGGAAGTGTAAGATAGACGAGGGATACGGGGGCCTGTCCAGTGTCCAATGGAGCCCTGATAGCCGCCACATCCTCACCACCGCTCATTTCAATGTATGTTGTTTTGATATTTCATTGAATACTTACATGTACTTTACTGTTACATGCATGTATGGAGTCATGATTTTCGTTTGAGAGCTAAAAAAGGGATTTATGTTTGAGAGGGACATATAAAAAGGGGAATTTGCGTTTGAGGGGACCTATAAAAGAGCGATTTGTGTTTGAGGGGACCTATAAAACAGGGATTTGTGTGAGAGGGACCTATAAAAAGGGGATTTGTGTTTGAGGGGGCCTATAAAAAGGGAATTGGGGGGTCTGGGGTTGGGGTCTTATTCTCAGATAATTTGAGACCTGACTGGAAGTGTAAAATAGACGAGGGATACGGCGGCCTGTCCAGTGTCCAATGGAGCCCAGATAGCCGCCACATCCTTACCACCGCTCATTTCAACGTACGTTGTTTTTGTTTCAATACAGTACCCGTTTTATACGACCAACCCCTTTAAATGAGTACGGTATTCTAAAACAATTCAGAACTGTTGTGTAAATGTATCTTTACACATTAGATAATTTAAAATCTGAGTGGTTCTTTGCACTATTCAAGGTCAGAGGGAATCTGCCTTGCAATTGACTTGACTCGCGTAGCATTTACACTACACACGAAAGTGCGCCAGCGCGGACCAAGTAAAGCCTGACTTTCAAGCCTGGGGAAATTTTCTAACACAATGTCTGTAACAAATAAAATTGTTTTAATTCTATTTAAAATGAGATTTCACACAATGTATGTATGTATATAGATATACATTATTTCCTTATTCAATTTTGTGCATAATTACAAATTACAATAGTAGTGCTGCAAGTGCATGGTTTTTTACTCGCGAATAGCGAGTTATAGTATTACATATCTTCTTCTTGTTCTTGTTCTTGTTCTTGTTAAGTCGTTTTGTCAAAATCATCCACCATTTCCGCATTTTCAGTCCGATCGACTTCTGGTTTTGATTATAATATTCTATGACCTA
>WNLI01130297.1:0-10243 GCA_025802215.1 Wirenia argentea
ATTGACTATTAACTGGTTTGGATTGTATACCATGGACTGATACTCTAGAAGAACAGATTTTTCTCAACGCTACGCAAGCAGGAATGGATAATTTATCATTATTATTATTTTGGTTTCTTTATTTTTTTTTTTTTTAGAGGCAGAACAGATTTATCTCAACGCAATGTTGAGTATGGGACGATAGCGTGAAAATCATTATTCTTCGTAAAATTTGAAATATATATACATAGTAACGATATTAATATCCATGTTCATTTGCCATTCCTTATCAATATTACTCAGGACAGTATACAAAGTTGCGGGTATAAATTCCCAACCAGCTAATAGCAGATCTATAGCAATGATTTACGTCTAATAATTTAACGATAGATAGTTGCATTGGAAGACATAGCACACACATTTCAGTGTATCAAATCTATAAATCTATATTGGTTAAGAATTTTGAGTTATACTTAGTCTAATACATATAAAATCATGCAAGTGCGGATACAATTTTGATTTACAATACATACATAGAAGTTTTGAACACTTATAAACAGCTCCAGATAACAGCGACATAATTACATGTCATTTGATATATAATTTTGCATGGAAGATAGACAGTAGCGAAAAGAAACTAATTATACTGCAAAATCTGAAAGTTTGATTTCATTAAAGATAAACAATAAATAACAATACTGAATATGATACAGAGATAACCATTTGGACATTCGTACATTAGGTTTGCAGTAAATGTTTCTTCAGTTGAGTTTTGAATGAAATGTAAGAATTGGCAGTTTTAATTTCGGCTGGCAATGCATTGAAAGTTTTTGGACCAAGATAGCACAATGCACGTTGACCTACTGATTTATTCATCCTTGGGATAAATATATTAGAACTTGTATTAGATTTCAGTGTGTATCTAGCTGTAGAGGATGTCTGAATGAAATTTTGACCTAAATTTGGACATATATTGTGATGTAACTGGAACACATTGCATAAGTAGAAATACTGGCGTCGATTTGTCAATGATGGAATCTTTAGTTCTTCCTGGAGAGGTTTGGCACTAGTACGGTATGGAGCATAAGAAATAATTCTTAGACATTTATTTTGGATAGTTTCAAGAGTAGTAATATTTGCTTTGGACATATTGAAGTAAATTGATGACGCATATTCTAGGTGGGGACGTATTATGGAAGTGTAGTACAGGATTGCTGTCTGGCGGTCAATAAATTTTCGATTCTGCGAGAAACGCCATACTAGTGGCATGACTTTCTTTTTTATTTTATCAATTTGGTAGTTCCAATTTAGAGCTGAGTCAATATGAATTCCAAGGTATTTCATGCTATTTGTAAACTCAGCTGAATATCCATTCACAATGACAGGGTTTAATATTGACGTGTCAACAGTTGTATTTGATAATATGATAGATGATGTTTTGTCTGAATTTAGTTTGAGCAGGTTGTTTTGATACCATTCAGTTACTTTGGGGAGGATTGAGTTTGTACGTTCGATTGCAATAGTTGGGGAGGGGCCTACTGTCTCAATGATGCAATCATCGGCAAATAAGTAACACGAGCAGGTTAAAGTTAAATCGTTTATAAACATTATGAATAATAACGGACCAAGTACAGATCCCTGAGGTACACCTGCTGTCACTGGCATCAGATCTGATATGACATTGTTTGTTTTTACTGATTGTTTTCGATCAGTAAGATAACTATGAATGAGTTTAATACATGAGGGATGAAAATTGTAATGGTTTGCTAGTTTGGCAAGTAATGTATTATGATCTACTGTGTCAAATGCTTTTTTAATGTCTAAAGCAGTCAAACACACGAATCTATCTCCAGTTACATTATCCAGTGTTTGTAGCCATTGGTTTGTGAGCTGTAACAATAATGACTGGGTTGAATGTTTTTGGCGGAATCCATACTGTCGCGGGGAGATTAGATTGGAGTGTTCAAGGTAGTCACGGATTTGGGCAGAAATGACTTTTTCTGTGGTTTTGGATAATATGTACAGTGATGATATTGGACGTTGATTGGATGGATTTGTAGGGTCGCCAGGTTTAGGTAGGGGTGTTACGAGGGCTTCTTTCCATATATCTGGAAATTTACCAGTGATGATAATTTTATTCACTAGGAATGTTAATGGCTTTAGGATATATGGTAATAAGTGTTTATACATAAATGTTGGGATCTGTGACATTCCTCCTTTTTTATTGTTGTCTAGGGAGGAGATTATTTTACCAATCTCTACTTCAGTCACAGGATGGAGTTGGAAACCACTTGGATTATAATTATACCTGTCAATTGGTGAGGTTATATTCTGAAGAAGCTCGTTATTGATCTTAGATCCTATATTGCTAAAGAAATTATTTACAGTATTAGCAATGTCAATTGGTTCTGTATAGCTTATATTATCTACTACAAGTTCTTTTATGTCATGGGACGATTTGGATTTGTTATTTAGTTTGTTGATTACGTGCCAATTATTTGTTGAAGGAGTAGATTCTTTGACTAATCTGGAGTAATATTCTTTTTTAGCTTTATCTAGAGTAGTTTTAACATAATTCCTATATCGTTTGAATTCATCCCAATTATTACAATTTGGAGATGTCCTAGCACTATTGAAACGTCTATTTTTACACGAAATCATTTTTAGTAATTCATTAGTGAGCCAGGGTTTGCGGGTGGGTCGAACACGCGTTTTCTTAAAAGGGGCATGCTTATTAACCAAAAAAGTAATAGCAGCTTCAAGTTCTATGGTTAGTTCATCTACAGATTTTTCATGTGAACACATTCTTTCGAAAGATATATTACTTGCATCTGTTAGATAATTTTGTTCGTTGAAATTTTTTAGGTTCCGGGATTCAATTATTTTTCTTGGAACTTTTGATCGTTTACAATTAATAGACATATATACAAAGTTATGCCATTTAATTCCTGAATGCATGGGGTTGAATAATATACCCGTACCGAGAACATTTACAGATGAGGATGCAAACATGAGATCAATACAGGATTCAGATACTAGGTCAACGTGCGTTGTGTCATTGATGAATTGGGGGATATTAAAATTAGTACATAGGTCGGCTAGGCTTGATTTGTCTGTACTGTCTTTCCGCCAATTGATATTGAGGTCACCAGTGATGATGACCTCACATTTCCCAATGGACGGATGTAATAAGACATCTTCAATTGATTGCATAAGAAGTACATTATTTGCAGACGGTGATTTGTATATTGAACCAAGGATGAACGTTTTATCGTCTGTTTTAACTTTGAGCCAAACTGAGTCAACAAGATCATCGAAGAGATTTTCAAGTTGAGGGAGGCGCGTGCAATCAATTCCAAATTTATAATAGATTGCACTACCACCTCCTATGCCATGCATAATATGAGGTTTTCGGTCGTGTCGAATAATGTCAGAAAATAAAGTTAATTCGTAATCGGCGCTAGACTTTTTTTCAGTTAACCAAGTTTCACTTAAGCAAAGTATGTCAAATTGGTTAATTGGAAGGACGGATAATTCATTGTAGTGACTGTGTAAAGCTCCAATATTAAGATGTCCAATGTTCAGGGAGTTGAAATTATTTTGGACATTATTCAAGGGAGATGATTCTAACCATGGATATGGGTTAAAATAACTATATTTATACTTTTCAGTTCGAGTTCGGATCCAATTGAGCGTTTGACTATTGTGGAATTCCGAATGGTTATCTTCTGCATTGTCATTATGAATACTAGGCCAAGTAGCCATAGAGCTACAATTTATATATTTGATGAGTTAAATTAATCTTACAGCTACTATATCCAAAAAAAGTATATAATAGTTTATGAACATATAATTAATTTAATTTTTGAGCTACTTTATCCTACACAATCTATTATATATACTGTATATTAAAATTTTTGTTGACTAGTGACAGCTGGCTAGAAGGGCTAGACTGTCATTAGGCAAAATAAATACAAAATACATACAGAATACAAAACTCGACACTCAATACACATTTCAACCAGAAAAATATCAGCAAATTTGTTTTAATGACCAGTGTTCTCTGCGGCCTCTCGTTTCGTGAATCTGGTGCCAAAAAGAAAAATAGTTTCGGGAAATAATATTTCAACGTGTGTCAGGCGAGGGTGATGCCAAATGAAATTTATATTATTTTTATTTTTTGAAAGTCAATTAAATTTTATTTTATGGTTATGTTAATTAATTTGTGTGGGGCGAATCAGTAGATATGTACCAATTAATTTCATTTTTACAAGATAGTAAAATAAAATTGGAAGAAAATAAAATCTTCTAGGGGAGAGAACACTGTATATGTAAGTAATATTATACTCACATAATTACTAGTATGAAATTTTGTTATTTACAGTGGTCATCAGGAATTATATACATACAGTACATAGCCTAGAATGTAATTGTAAATTCTTATTTAATTGTAAAGTTTACTCTGGACGGGCTACTGGACGGTAATTTGATGGTATCGAGCTGCTTCCCTTCTTTGGAATCGGTATGACGTGCGCAATTTTCCATGATGAAGGGAACTGTCCGGATGATAAGGAGAGGTTGAAAAGATGACAGATGACGGAAGCTAATGCTTGTGTACATCTTTTCAATACGATGGCAGGAATCCCGTCTGGGCCCGTTGTTTTGTTTACCTCAAGTTTGTTGAGTGCCTTAACGACTTTACTCCTCGTAATTATCACGGGAGGCATTTTCTCCTGAGCTGGCGGGAGTGGTTTAGGCGTGATGTTAGGGTCGATGTTTGTTGTGGAGTTGGCGCTGAAGAGGGTCGCAAACGTATTTGCTTTGGATTGTGCATCACTGGATACTGTTCCATCCGCATTTGTCAGGGGAGGAAATGATGACTGACAGAAATTGTTTGATACTGCCTTCGCCATAGACCAGAAAGAACGGCTCCCAGAAGGGCATGCGATGATTTTCTCTGAGTGGTGGCGAACGAAGGAGTTTTTGCTGTCTGATATGATCCGAGCACAGTTGTTTCGCGCTTCAATATAGGCTTTGCGATTTTCAGGTGTCTGGGTTGATTTCCATATATGAAAACGACTGTTCTTTTCTTGTATGGCTCTTGAACATTTGAGGTTGAACCAGTTCGGGGATGTCTTTTTACCTGCTTTCATGCCATGCGGGATGTGCTTGCGCATTCCTTCCAAGATTTGGTTGGTTAGAGCGTCGGCAGCAGTTGATGCATCTTTCTCGCTGTAGATAAAATTCCAATCGAGAGCAGACAGTCCATTTTTGAGATGGCGCTTCGGTGAAAAGATTGAATGGACACAGTGCGGTCACAAGACAGTGGTCCGAAGTGCCCAGAGGTGCCGAAACAGCTACACTTTGGTAGATTTGCGGTTTGGAGGTCATAAAGAGATCTAGAGTGTTGGCATAGTCTCCATCTCGGTCAGGAACGCGGGTTGGTTCCGTCACAAGTTGGGCAAGATCATTTAGGATGCAGAAAGCCTCTGCTTCGGTGCCAGCGCGATCTGTACGGTTGGAGTGAGATAACCAACTTTGGTTATGTACGTTAAGATCGTCGAGAACAATCACTTCACTTGTCGGATGGGATTGAGCAATGTCTTCTATGGTCGATGACAAACTGTCGAACGGTTCTTCATTTTCATTGCAATTTGGTGATCTGTATATGAAGCATAACATTTTGGATTGGCTACGAAGTGACAACTTGAGCCAGATTGTTTGATAGCTACTGGTGTGTTTTTCATACCGATCTAAACGTGTGATAGAAAGATTGTTTCTAACATATACGCAGAGACCTCCCTTAAATCGGAAAGCCTCGTGTAGTGTATAGCCTGGGTGTTTAAGGTGAGTAGTGTCTGTTGTGTTGGCAATTTGTGTCTCAGTCAAACACAGAACATGTGGGTTTTCGGATTGTAATAATTGGTGCACAGAATTTACATTACAGTCTGCTCTTCTTAGCGGGAGATGCTCTGTTTAACCAGAGGTAGTCCCGCTACATACTAGGGGTATGGTTAAGATACTGACTTAGCATGTGGGCTTAATTTGACCCTCAATACCATCCCTATCATCCCTCAAAAGATACTATTTGCCTGGAGTATACCTTTAAAGCATTGGGAAATGTAGCTTTATGAAAAACAGAGGACTAAGCTATACGCTATCCTTGATATGCCGTTGATTTTTGATCCGTTTGGATCATCACTACAGAACAAATTGGGTACCATTGTCTGATATCAATTCAAATGGGAAATGCACAAAATTGTTACATTACTTCATAACAGTGCCACCATCGAAAGTTCCTGGAAAGGTGACCCAGATGACTGAAGAAACACCAATGGATAACTGATGAGACCCTCGATGCGATTAGCAACCATTGCAAAGCCCGCCTGATGGGGGACAAAGTCATAGCCCGCAGAATCTACCTACAACACTACCAAACAACACTACCTACAAACTCCTACCTACAACACTACCAAAATAACTTGTATAACGATGTGGCCAATGATGCAGAAGAACGTAAGCCAGGAAATCAGGCAACACTGCAATACTCTACCGAACTATCCGCATTTGAAGCTACCTGCCATACACCCCTGCCAGTTGTCACCAAGGATGGTTCCCACCTAACCGCGCCACACTGAGCAACTGAACCGTTGGAAGGAGCACTTCGACGACCTTCAACAACCTCCACCCTCCCATGGACCCGGATATACAAGCTGAAGCTGACGACGCCTTACCTGACACATCTATCGATACCGGTCCTCCAAGTTTCCAACAGGTGACAAAATAATGCTACAGTAGATATCGAGGAACTAAAAAAACAAAACGAGCACCTGGACTGTGTGACACAGGTGAACTCAAGTGTGGTGGCAACTTTGTCATTGGATGGCTTATCTCTCTCTTTTCACTAATCTGGCATCTCTGCTTCATACCATCTGACTGTACCTCGTCAATATACTCCCGCTTTGGAAAGGAAAGGGATCGGGTACGACTGCTCAAAATACCGTGGAATCTCCCTTATATCTATGGCAGAAAAACTCTGCTCACATTTGCTTTGAACTAATCAAAAATCTACTATGTAAGCAGCTCTCCCGCATAAGTGGCTTCACTCCTGGTAGCTCAACTCTCGATTGCATCTTAGCTCTCCAGTCCTTGATGAACGACGCCATGAGTACCGTGGAACTCTCTACACTGTCTACATCAATCTCAAAGTTACTTTTGACTCACTCAACCGTGAATCACTGGAACATACTCCGCATCACCGGCGTGCCACCCATGTTTGTCACTTGTCAGTGGCATCAAAATTCTGTACTCGTCCACCAGCAGTGTTTGTGTTCTCGCAGCTAATCTCTTCAACACGGCAACTGATCGCATCATGAACCTAACCACCGCAGCGACATTCTCTCGGTATCAAGTTTGATGATTCCAGCAATCCTCTGACGTGGACTATGCCAACGATGTACTGTTCGCAGAACTCATCGATACCCTGAGACGCCGTTCTCGCGTTCAGTTAGGAATCGGTCAAACTAGGCATTCACATCAACTGGTCGATAACCATGGCTTCCTTCCCCTCCACCAGCCCACCATTGACTCCAACATCGCTACCGACAATTGCACCTATAGGATGTCTTGCATAGATCTAATCAGAATCGCTAAGTTGGTTCGGAGAGTTCGACATCGGTGAGGACACTGCTATGTATGACTGAGGATAGCCTAGATAAGCAGATCCTGGATTTTACATATGGGGGCTCACATAGTGGCCATCCAGGAAATCGATAGCTAGACCAGACTTGAGGATCAGCCCGATCTATCGAGCTATAGAATACGTTCTAAACAGAGGGGGCATCAATAAGTGCACACGATTGGGCAACTTGGGCGCCAATACCCTATGAAAGTCTTGTGCCTTTATTGTCTCTACCTTTTTTATGAATTTGTTCTTGGGGTCATGGGGTGTGTACGTAGCCTGCTAATTTACGCCCCGGGTGAGTAGCGTCGAGAACTCGAAGGATTATAAAAATCCAAGTCTAAAGAATTCGGTGCAGAACATTGCCTTGATCACAGTTGGTGGGGGTAAAGTCGTGAATACTGAATAAACCCTAACCACCGACAACACTGCAATAAAAACTATGCCTTTATAATTGGTGCCAGTGCAGAGGCTCAAGAGTAGGTGATTATCGAACCAAGTTAATGGTCAGTCTGCTGTTCCACCCACCCACTCTACCAGATTAATGATAGTTAGGCTATTGATACACTACATAATAATTACCTGGATCAATGTCATTGGCCAGAACCCGCTTCGCTCCAATCAGTTTACATGCGATAGCCGTAGCCCCACAGCCGGACCCTACATCCAGGATGTTCTTATTTTCAAACACACCACGATTGTCCAGTATATATCTGCAAGAAGCATGTACACACAATTGGGGTCAATTGCATATAATTTGCACATTAAAAAGTTCTATGAATGTATTTTTTAAATCGACTTGAAATGCAATGTGCTCGGATGTGTTGTTCAAGCGAGTTCGATCCCCGACCGCACCAATTTTTTTTGTTAAATTGAAGAGCGACTTAGAGCATGAAAATTGTCCAAGTCCGCAAATCACTGTATATTAATACTGCGATTGCCGTGGGACTTCGCCTGATGTCCCACGGTCATTGACCAATGAAAATGCCCGTAACAAAACGATCGTGGTAGAATCTTTTTAGCATGTCCTGAGACACGCTCATAATAAACTAGATGGCTTTTCTCTTGTTAATAAAAACGTATTACGGCCTATTCTCATATAATTATTATATTATATCAGTATTGTGTCATTACATTTTCATCTATTCGCCTCATGGTGTGGCTATGCCATGCGTCACTGGCCAATCATGGCGTCGCCAAACGCGTCTCCAAAAGTACCGCAATAATTTACCAAACGTGTCGCCAAATGTGTCCCAGAAAACAAGTCCCGAAACGTGTCGCCACATGTGTAGCGAAATAAAAAATGACTGCCAAAATTCAAAATGTCCGCCAAAATTCAATATGGTCAGTGAAATTCAAAATGGCCACCTAAAGTCAAGATGGAAACCAAAATTGAAGCCAAAATTCAAAATTGGAACAAAAATAAAAAATGGAAACAAAAATTTAAAATTGAAACCAAAATAATTAAAAATGGAACCCAAAATTCAGAATAGAAACCAAAATATTTAATAATAATGTGTTTTTTATTTATTTTTTGTCTGATAGGCGCTAAATAATAATTTTTCATCCTGATCCTGCATTTTTTTCCGTGTCAAAAAATTGTGATAGGCCCTATGCATGTCAATTTAAATTGACACACTTTCTACAAGCCTTTTTTAGAGGCTGCTTGTTTTTAATATTCTGTATTGAATTGGAATGAAAATAACAAAAATAAACAAAACTGAAAACGTTTTAAACAAAAAGTCAGTGTTGACTAACCTACACAAAACTTGTCCTCCTGGCCAATAAAATGCCCAAAATGGATCCACAAAAGGACACTGGTCTCCTCTACTCCACCACAGAGAGCAGTTTTTGGTGATCAAGTTCAGCTTTATCTCTGGTGTTAGCTCGCATGTGGTTAGTTGTGTGTATTTTACAATATCCCTTGAATAAGTACTGTATGTAAACTTCAATGATAGCTGAATAGTACGCAATTTAGACATCTCAAATTGATTTCAGTATGTTTTTTTAGGCCTTTTTCCTTTTGGATTTCACCCTGTGCTCACTGACCACTAAAGTTTCATTGTCACTAAAAAAGTAAAATCTGATGATATTAGTGTTTGTGATATGCCCAAGGTCACAATGGAAATAAGCCAACACTCAGTCTTGTAGGCTTTTTTGTGTTTCCTCTCTGGGACTTTCACAGTCTCTGATATTTGTCTGCCATATTTTTTTATGATATCCATATCTTTCTTTTTTCTTTACATTTATGCTTCAACTCTTTCAAAAGATATTTTTTTTCTGTGCTCTGCAAATTTTCTATTTTCCATTAGGAACGGTTTTCATTAATTTTGGTGAGCGCTGGCTGTCATCCATCAGTAAGAAGCCTACTAACATAGAATAGGATCAAGTTACTTTTAGGAAATCATTCAATTGTTATAAGTATGTGCGGTATAGTGCATGTGTTTGTCTAACATGTATTGTGTTCTATTTCTACTAATCACTAACAAACTAACACAAACTAATTTAAAGTAATAACCATAACAATTTAGAGATAGTATATTATATACAAATTATGAGTACGAGATTTATAAGGTAAGGACC
>WNLI01130519.1:0-10241 GCA_025802215.1 Wirenia argentea
CAGGTGATATTATTTAGCCCTCGGCCAGATATAATTCTCGATATCAATTTTACCAAGTGATAACCTCTATATATTGCTTCAGTAAATACCTAGTAACAATTGTCACTTTACAAATAAGAACGTAAGTAATAATAAACGTCTTGTACGTATGTACGAATCATGTGAAAATAATAATGCAGCACATAGACTATATAGGCTAGTGTGGTATTATTTCAGGAATTATATATTTTCTGTCGACAGTAAAATTGTTAAGTACGTCAAGATATAAACGTCTAATGGAACACTGATTACACCTATGAGAACGTCGATACCATGTGATATACGTGTATGATTATGTATATAATAGAGAATATACCTATTATGTGCATGCATGCTAAAGCATGTCAATATTTCATACATAACAACAATGTAATAATCATGCAATTAATGTTTTAAAAAATTTCTTATAAAACACAATCAGAGAGTGAGTGCTGACTTAAATTTCCAATCAACACTGTTATGTTTTTCTTAGTATATCTGGGAAAATATAACGTGCATCCAGAATACGTTCTCCTTTGAATCCGGTATGTACTGTATGTACTGTACTATACTATACTATGGAGTATCGCAGTAGTAGTTAGATATTATGACATGTTAATAATATCGCGTATGTGTGCAGTACACTGAGATTGAAACATGATTGTAAATATATGCCATTTGCATGATATACTTATATGACGTATAGACTGTAAGTGAATAACATTATAATGTTAATATGTTTAATTTAGCAATGTTTAATATAATGCCTTTATCAGACTGACAACAATACTGCTGTTATTACTGGACGTATACGATATGATCGAGATTGAGCTTTAAAAACTTGCTTTTCGTGTGTATATTTGTCCATTTACACACCTACCTGTCAATATCGACATTTCTTACTACATAGTGTGTGAGTATTTATGGTATTTTAGTCTTAACCTCTATATTAATCTTATCTTGTAAAGTTTGATTACTATGTTCAGTGATAAAAAGATTTCAGAAAAAAATATACAAGAGCAAGCCTCCGAAAAGACCCATCCGGTTGTTTTGTACTTGAGTGAGAGATGGTCTTTGTCGTAATAATTTAGCGATTTGAGCGCGTCTATAATTATATTATAAGTAAGAAACAGTTCACCATTAATAAAAAGATAAAAGTACGCAGTTTTAGAATCGATGTTCACTGAACAATAACAATATATCAGAATGTGATAGACTATCTAACTAATAATATTGTAAAATTGTATTTATATTATATTAACATACAATATCTATCCTCAATCTTGACACAACTTTATCCAGGAACAGCAGTTATTAAAACCTTATCCTAGTCCCATTTTAGTTACTAATCCTGAAGTGGATTAGCCGAAAATATTGAGCGATGTGTATGTGTATACAGTAGCTTCATTATGTTGTCATAGTGCGTAAGTATGAAATCTTCTTATCTGATTTTGTAAACAACGTGTAATATTAGTAGCCTACCGCATCACGATTTAACATAATATTGCATTATTATAATGGGTATACAAAAAGAAATGTGTTGCTATGATAAGAGCATTTACGTGCCTATAGTCCATTTGTCTCTTTACTTGATGAACTTTTTTTGAACTTTTATTTATACTCTGGCATACACAATTTAATGTCATAGTAGCGTTAAATACAGTTTGGCATGACACTTTGACAAATTAGCATATTTACAAGACGGCGCGGGCTGGGGTCGAACCCACGCCGCCCTTGTGTGATTGTCATCGATGCCCGAGCGTTTACCCACTCGGCCACCGCAACCACTATAGCGTAATACAAATTCCGCTAAATGTCGCAATGGCAATTCTGTTTTGTTACGATTCCTTTCAGAATGTGAGTTTTCTTATTTTATATTCAATTACATTTAAACAAAATTATACATATTTCGGACAAAAATGGCATACCATTATACACGTGGTCGTTAGTGAGTTTCTATATCACGTTCAGTTTGATTTCTTAATAATGTATAAATTTGGACAAATAATTGGGTTGTTTCTAAAAAAATAAACGTCGTATAATTGATGGCCTATCGGCCATCACGTAGGCTTTTTTCTGTTATTATGTGTTACTAATCAGTTTCAAATGAAGATGAAATACAATTTATCCTATGCTGGGCGGTATTTGAAATCGATACATTTACATGAACCGTTCTGTATTTATTTACATAGAAATGAAATATATTTCAATAAATCACACTCGTGAATCAGGGGGTATGTTTATTGCATAATTTATACAGTATAATTTATACACGATGAATACGGTAACTGACTGATGATTCATCATCACATGGGGTAGATGGAGCCTCGTACCTTTAGCAGAGGGAAAATGCAAAATGACATAAAACTACTCCTGTGTATGTTGGTCATCAGCCAGTCATTGCATTGGTTGGAGAAAAAAGAGGAATAGATTAAAATTCTATGCATTGCATACCTTCCGTATTGCATATATTTTACGATAACAAGCACATAAATTAGTGAAGAATGTAAATTACGTTAAAACCTAATAATGTTAATTTTAGTACAAAGTTTTTAGTACAAAGTTTTTACACAGTCACACTAACACACTAACTATCGTATTTTTCCCCATTACATTTCTTTCAGAATGTATGTTGGCCTATATTTTATTGTAATACCATTCTTATTCATATAATGTATATTACCATATAAACGATAACCATAATTGTAATTTGTACTCGTAATTTCACAATTTAGTTATTTTGTTTTTGTAACGGATCATTTTACTTGACATTCATAATACGTACTAGCAAATTCTAAATAAATTTAACAATATAATGCACATGGTTAGATGGTTTGTTAAGTTACACGAAATATATATCTTGATCTAAGGTTCTTATTAAAATTGTTAAGCACATATAAATTCCTTAGCAACTGGTGTAGTTCCCCATGCCTTGCTGCATACCTATTGTGTACATGACAATGCTGTAAATGAATAATATAACATTTCTTTCCATTCAGTGCATGCTTGTTGTAAGTATGACATAAGCCAAAAAACATTTTATTCCTTGTTTTACACGAATGTGTAGTTTAGCTATTTGTTAGTTGTTACCGTAGGTATATGTTATGGTAGTTTTCATTAGTATGTTTATTATTCAGAGTGTCACCTTCATTATGTTGCATTTTAAGACATTCGTGTATTCTGTTTCTTGACAAAATACACACAATGATTTCAATGAAATATATCTAAAACACGAACGATTCCGTATTCATAATCTTCATTGTTTTATAATTGAACACACTGCTAACAAAGAAGGTGAGTTCAATTTGAATGCATGTTCCGTATAAAATTATATTCACTTTTATTTCTTTAAGCCAAAATGCAAAAGTATAGGCTATACGAGCCAACGTACGTTTTTAACTAGCGATTTCACTGCAAGTATGCTATACGAGGAACCAGTAGAAAATTATATTTTCAACCAACGAACGCTCGAGAAACGCTGTAGACAATGTTATACCGTATTGTTTAATTCACAGTCTTTTTTTACTTTTTACACCAGGACGTGCGTTTTTCTCCATTAGCTACGATTATAACAAAGTCAACATACAAATCGGATTGTACTCTGATCAGGGGAGGGGCGGAGGGCACTATATAAATGATTAAGTAAACATTGCATTGTGCCTTATGAATGCTACGTAAATCATCGGATATAAGAAGGTATCCTCATAATTTGAAATGGATCTCAGGTATTTATTTAATATTTTTATCGTATAATATTTTGTATATTGTGATTTTTTTATTGTTACATCTATAATGCTTTCAATTCCACATAATACTCAGGGCGTACGTGATATGTAATATATACATACACTGCATCAATAGACATAGATATAATAACTATAAGAGGACGTCTGACAGTATTTCTAACAGGTATCACTAAGCGATAAGCACCGATGCAATACCGTGGTACTTCTAATTGTTTACTACGTTAATTAGCAATGGGATCTAAGTAGTAGTCTACATTGTGTATAGCGTGTACTTTATGAACATTAGGCTACATATTACGTGTATTTAGGCTTTAATAGTCTAGGTGGTGTGTGTTGCATGTCCAGTATCGTCAAGACGCTCAGATTTGTATAGTTGGTGTTTGTAGATGAGCACAAATTGTAGATGAGGAACAAATTACGTTAGTGATCCAAGCTGCGTTTACAAAGTTCTTGTTTCAGTATTTAAAAAAATTTGAGTGGTTGTCTCCAATCCGTAGACAAATTTGCTATGAAATCTTCTACAGTTCACGCAACTTTTTTATTAAATGTAAATACAACTCTACAGAAAGTAAGTTCATACATGTAAACTAAACTCATCGAATTTAGAAGACCAATATAGATTTTTGTTAAATATGTACTAATCTACATCGCAGTTGAATCATATAGGCCAACGCGTTTCAAATAATTGATTAACACGACAGTTAATATATTACGTTGAACACTTTGAACTTGTTCCATCACGGTGTAAGTTAGACTCAATGTACAGTAATACGGTTTGCACGTGACAACAAAACATGCATGCTATCACGCAGATATATTATGATGACTGGATGATATGTTTCGACGTACAGTGTGTAAGTCCATCAACATATCCATTAAATTAAAAGTCTATAATTACCATGAACGTTGTTCGAAGTAACCCATATGTAATAATTGTGATAGTTGTGATCATTTTCAGCCCAGCGTAAGTACACTATTATACAGTAGTCTGGAATCGTTAATATTTGAGTAATGGTCTTTATTAGACATACAATAGTAGTTTGATGCTTTTATAATACTCTCGAGTTAATTATTATAAGTGTGTGGTAACTAATGTAATCCAAGAAAACCTAATTATAGCCTATCGTGAGTCTGTTCAGTTTTAACTTTATTATAATCAAGCTATCACATTGAATGAGAAACTCAACCACTTTCTGTCGAATAGGTGAAATGTACGATGCTCCCAATCAAACATGGGTAATAGTGATTTACCTTAAATACACAATACACAAGACTTGGTCATGTCCACATACCTCTTCTCTACCTATGCTAAAATTCAATGTTGTGGTTATGTAAATGTGTAATTGACTGTTAGTAGTACTGCGCATAAAACTATGGAATAAATGTGTAACTCACTTTAACATGGCGCAGACGACTTCATTTACCTAATTTGGAATACCTAGACTAATAATAAACTGTTAATACACTTTTTTATGATATCTTACTACAAAAAGTAATTTTGATTCGATTCACTTTAACAGGGAAAGAGGAATGACCACGATGTTGTAAGTGGATAAATACAGTTTCGTGTTACAATGCTATACAAATCTTACTACATGCTAGAAGAACATCGCTAAAAATAGTTGTATGGTATGCTACATTTGCATACAGTGTATTGAGCGATGTGTTAATGGCCTACTGTACAGTATAATATAGTGTATACATTCGATTCACGGCAAAGAGAACATAAAGTGATTTGACTAACCATTCGAATATTAAATATATGTACATGTTAGAGGTACAACCAGTCCATGACAACATACGTCCATAATTATGATGACTTAACGATGGTATTGATGCATTGTGACCTATGTTATTGTTGCTATAGAGGGACGTGAAGGCCACTCACAAGGTCAGTGCAATATTCTAGTGTAAACCTGTTGTGTAATGTTATAGTAGGGGTTGTGGGTAGGGGTAGGGCCGTAGGGGTAGATTCATCCTAATAATATCTATCTAAAACATATATATAAATATCATAGTCTATGGACGTCGCTATGAACCTCTTAATTAGTTTTAATTAAAACTACTGTGATATTGAGCGAGCGGGGAAGGGTGGTGGCTTAGAGACATTATTGGTTTGGGTATAGTGGTATACAGTACCTAATGATTGACGGGCGACTATTAGTGACTGTAATAACTAACTTGTGAATATTAATCCGACTAGTGAAGTTACACATTAATGAATAAATTTAAACCAAACCTAGTCACAGACGCATATCATTTAACACAAAATAAACTAAGTTGTAAAAAACGAAGTAAACTCACATTAAATACAGGGTATAATAACGCATTGAAACATAGTTTCCATGTGTTTTCTATGTATACATAATCAGACCTACACTATATTGTTTGGATATAGTGTACATAGTGTTCTATCATTATTATTATATTTAGTGTAGTATACATTGATAATAAAATATAATAATAGTATACTTACAACAAACGTATTTTGCGATTTCAGAAGGAGCGTGATTTCGACCCGTCCTGGTGATCGCACACCGTGTTAGTATCTACATTGTACGATTATAGTTGGCATGTCAATACATTTTTTTAATTTAATGTACAATTAAATTACATGACATTGTATCTTATTCCAATATTGCTAGTATCTTTACATTTACAACATTGCGCTACTTTTTTGGTGTAGAGTAAAATTTATTTTATAATAAAGTTGAAATATTTGAAAAGAAATGATAATGCGTGTATTATTAGCGTACATCAATAAAATACAAGTTTACAGTATTTACAATATTTATATAGACATGGTACTAATAACGTCGTAAGTAAAATTAAAATATATCGATACTTGATTTGCAGGATCGAGAGGAGCTCCATGGAAGCCCAAAAACTATGAGTTATATTACACAATAGAACGAAGAAAATAAAACAGTATGCAGATTTATGGTGCTGTTGTGTTGGATTAGTTGTAGGAATAATGCTATTATAATTTTGTTACAGTAGGCCTATGTCCAAACAGTTATGTGGAATTCATCCTTACAAATAATCAACTAGGCCTATCCTATTTAGTACCATGCCCATACGTCAAGAATTTTTTTAATGATTTTTACAATTCAGTCCGATGCTGTTGGAAAATTCTCTCAAAATCTGCACGTGACTCGAAAAAGGTGTTTTCTAAACGTTGGTTCATTTTGGATATGAACATACTGTCTTGCATCATTAAAATTAGTGGTTATTTTTTTTATATATAGTATTGTTGGAAAATCTCTGTTGTAATTTTCTCATCAAAGATGGGACAAACTGTGATATTTTAAAACTGAACCACTTCAATTACATTAACAATATTCTAACCACGAAACTGTCGGATGAGCATAATTGCACACTGTCTCAGTTATGTAACTTGTTTTAGGCTTTCAGCTATAAGAACGATTTGGTCAAAATAATTATATCTGGATTTTCATACTTGCGTGTTGACACAAGTCGGACTTGCCATATCTTCATAAGTTGAAGCGACCATTGCGACGTTCGGCTTTGCCATTTCGTTCTGTATGGGAGGTAGGCCTATCGCCTTAGCGTGGGACATACGTGCATATTTGGAGCCACTCATGTCCATGTACGCTGGACGTACCATGTCTGTGTACTCGGACGATTGCACTACCTCCACAGGTGGAGCGCTCTTGCTGCTGAGTGAATTACTGTTGCCTGGGTAGTCCAACCGGGTGTATTGACTCGCGGGTTGTCGGTTTGATACTGATGGTTCGTAGTCTTCGAGAACGTATTCGTATTCGGGTTGATCTCGCGTTGCAGTTACAGGACTGTGCTGCATTGTCACTATTGGCGTTTCGTAATGACCTGTGACCGAAACACAATATACTCCATTAATTTTATACATATAGCGTATCCTATGGGTTGAACCACATACTCCTGTGGGTTTACCATTAACTTGGTCCGATGTGGTTCAACTACTCTGGGGCCATTAACTTGGACCGACGTGGTTCAACTACTCTGGAGCCATTAACTTGGTCCGATGTGATTCACCTACTCTGGAGCCATTAACTTGGTCCGATGTGGTTCACCTACTCTGGAGCCTCTCGCGCCAATGATAAACTGAGGAGTGGGAGGATCAGTGGAAGTGTTGTCGGTGGTTAGGGTTTTTTAAGTCTACGTCAAACACCACAGAACTATCGCGGTATAAAAAATAATCAAAATGGGTTATAAGTATGGAACAAGTACAAGAGTTAACAACTCAAGAGGCTCGATCCCCCACACCTTTACTGCCATACATCCACGCGTGTACAGCCTTCGCGCAATCTCGGGTGAAACGCGTCTCCGTGGCACAAGTGGTCCATCGTTATGCCTCAAATGACTAGACCATAAGGACGAGGACTATAAAAATCCCAAGTATGGGAGAAATCACTGGAGAGCATTGCCTTGGTGCGGGAAAAAGTCGCGAAGACTGAAAACCCACTAACCACCGACAGTGCTTCAACTGCACTGATCCTCCGCGCCTCAGATCATCATTGACGCGAGAGGCTTCAGAGTAGGTGAACCACATCGGACCAAGTTAATGGTCGAAGTCTGTAGTTCCACTCACTCATCGGTTAACAGTTACTGATGAAGCTATTAAAATCGTAATTAAAATCGTAATATTTAATTTATAGTAGACACATATATAGGGAAATATACATACATAGGTATGACTTACTTGTATCATACCGATACGTGCGCATGTCCACCCCAGGGTCGTCGTATCCCCTGTCTTCATCTGCATTGTCCGCTTCCTTATGTTTCCGTCTGGAAATATAAATACACCGTTTTAGTTTCCATGAATCATGTCAACTATTTACGTGAAATTCTCGTAATATAAAACATAGCAAACTGAAGATTAATCAATGAAGTTCTTGGTGTAGAACATTTCGATCTTCAAAAACTTGCCGCGGTGGCAAGTTGTAGCCTACGATTGGTTAGTGTTTACTGTTGTACATTATAGCCTGCGGTCCTCAGTCCATTTTTCGTTTCGGTCTTATTAAACTCGTTAGTACTAATTGTATCGATTTACTCCAACATGTTGGTGATTGATTGATTGATTGATTGATTGATTGATTGATTGATTGATTGATTGATTGATTGATTGATTGATCTATCGATCGACTGATCGATTGATTGATAGATTGATCATTTGATCAATTCGACAGACTTATTGATCCATATAATCTACTGGACAACCTATATTGTTTAAATACTTCACTGCATGCCGTAACAAACAACGACCATCATACTATATGTGTATTATGTACTTATTTCTGTTATAACCGTGGTTTTAAAACGAGGCGGTATACACACACTGCAATGGTGATGGTGATGACAAGTGTGGCGATGATTGACCCAACAACTGCACCGATAATCGTCCTCACAGAGGTGGCATGATTGGCATCTAATCACAAAACACAATTAATATACATGTGGGATTGCGTAGGCTATACTCGTATGAGCAGGTGGTGATATAAATTATATCCCAAGACAATACTTTGATACTCGACTTAAAATCCTTGCTCGTCGTCGGTAAACATCTTCACCCATCACGGGTGACAATCAGTTCCCACACATCACAGTAAGAATATAATAACCGCAATATGAATGTGTGGTGTTCTGGACCACACAACGTATCAAATAGCTATTCATTATGACAATACTCTTGGTCTAAGAATACTTGCAAACTCAGTTTAAGAAAAGTGGTTGATTCTTTCATGAAAAGTGGTAAATCTATAAGAAAAGTTGTGGTGTTAAGACACGCGGTTGCGCCACACGATTCATAGCTGTTGCAATACGTTCCAGGATTCTTTGACACTGTTTTGCAACAGGACATGATGGGCATATCGCTCTCAGTCAGCAGCTAAACTATGCTAGACGTCACACAGTCCACATGGTGTGGGCTGCTTCGTGCTTATTAGCACATGTCCCGTTTGTGTATGTATATTATATGAGTTTACTTACCTGGGGGTTTAAGAGCAATGGCGTGCGACGTGACCTTACGACGTTGTCCATTGGGGCCAGGGAGCTTATTTTCAGCTGTGCAATATAGTTCTATTGAATCTTTCTTCTTAACGGCAAAACGATATTGTGATACGTACACACGACGTTCGTCTATTTTCGTCGGCGTAACGTGGAGTAATTCTGGCGTGCCAGAATTTTCAGTGAAATACCATGCAATATCCGGTGGAGGATAGGAATCAGTTTCGCAATAAGCAACGACCTCTTTCCTTATCTCTTCATTGATCAGATCAGTAGTGAATCTTATTTTGACTTCACTTACCAAATCTACAAAAAAAACATGCTAATGTACGCGAAAACAGGATATAAGGTATAAACTATACGATGCTGGTAAAAAAAACGCGCCACAACAATGAATTCTTGGTTTGCATGCCACGTTAGTTAGGTGATGTAAACCCGGTGCATATTCATTGCATTGTTATATATCTG
>WNLI01130630.1:0-10240 GCA_025802215.1 Wirenia argentea
TTCCCATTAGTTTAGTACGGGACTTCCGGTACTCTTTCCGTTTTCACTTGTAATTTTCGGCGGGGCCGCGTCAACTGAATTTTTACCGCTTATTCTACAAGTTACTTGTTAATGCGGCGATTGGTCAATTGTCATTTCATCTGTTGTTGTTGTTTGGTTATTTTGGCGCCTACCTAGAAGATCTAATTCACGCCACTGACTACAGCTAATAATTACATAGCGGTTTATATTTTGTATATTATTTCCTAGTTGTAAGTTGATTTCAAATGTTCATGTCTTTAATAAGTTTATACGAAAATATTGTACGCATATTTGTAAATTGATTTAGTGACAATACATGCGCACGGATGCTCGATTGCAGTTTTACAAGTTTTACATATAGAATATCATTATGTACTGAATTTTTGTTTTGTTTAATTAAATTTCTATGTTATGTAATTTATTTATACACCATATTATTGTGTAATATCAAGTATACATATTTATCGTTTGGGTTATGATAGCTGAGGTTTTTTGTTATAGTAGTAGTGGTCAGGAAGTTACATTTTATCTACATTCCAAAATTATGAAAATAACAGGGATTGTAGTAGATCTATTACTATTAGATCTATGGAAATTGGGAGAAGATAACTGTGAATTTTTATTTATTTATTTATTTATTTATTTTTTTGCTTGACTGTTTTCACTTATTCTGTAGTTTGTATTTATGTAGGTAGGTGATTATATCTTGTCAATTTGATAAGTGATCAGGCAGTGATTATGATTGCTATGATATTGGAGTTAGATTCAAAGCGACAAGTTCGCGAGTGACGGCACCAGCTCCCCGACGCAGATGCACGAGACGAATCACCACAGTCGCCTCGCGACCCTCCCCACCAGCTCAGTCCAGTAGCGCCATGCACAGTGTGTACACCGGCCTTATACAACCGATAGCGGCCAAACACCCACTCCTCTCATCTGTCCGATACTCATCACCAACTACAGCTTTTTGTTTCAATTTTTTGTCAACTAGAACGTTGAAAGTACTGAGTGGCCTGACCGTCTACTCTTACGATCTAAGGGATCCAATCTCTGATTTCTAAGATTTTCTCTCTTATTACAATATGTTTTAGTTTCCGTCCCACCATCAAAACGGAAACTAAATATTGACTCCTTCGCCGGTTTAAATGTACACACACAATATAATATAATTGTTAACATAACACATCATGCGCAGTGTTCCCTCTGATCTAGATTTGTGTATTAAATTGTTTGATCTATTCCTATGATGGAGTGTAAAGTGAAACTAGGTACCAAGTATTATTCTCAACAATTCAATTTGGCCTGCTGTGATTACAATTAGCATTTGCCATATGGTCATTTTCTCCTTAGGCACCTAGACACATGCTCCTACAGAGGAAACACTGATAATTTATGCTATTTATACAGTTTATACAGTACACAATGTATAACAACATCCCGGTGAAGGAGCTTTTATCTATTTATAAATTATATCTCTTCAGATCGTACCCTATGTGATCTAGAGATTCAACTAGCCCAACCACACAGCCCTGTCCACGTTACGTCCCCTAACAAAATTCCCAAAATATACCCCTCTGTTGAAAGTGATAGTTCTAACAAGATGAGGTAAGCCTAACGGAAGTCGGTCGCCATCCATTGCATAGAGGGACGGTACACACCCTGAGCATGATGCCCTAGACGAGAGACAGGAAGAGAGGGCCGCCAAGAGACTGAACTGACTCCCCCCGCTCACCAACGCCGGAGAGACTGGGACCGCCACCCACGAACAGATATCGATCTAAGAATCACCCTGCAGTATCAGTCAGTAATTGATTGGTTACCTATAGATCCACATCTGTGGCGTCGATAAAACTTATCAGCGCCTTATTAATTATTTGATTAGTAAGTTGTAGTATGCTTTTTAGAGTAGTCGGAAGTGCCTGTTTTGCCTGTCTTATTGAGTTGAGCATTGTTGCGCGTTCAACTTGGAATTTATTACATTGTATGAGGTAATGTTCTACCGTATCTGGAACGAGACATATTGGGCAATTGGGTGAGTCAGTGACTTGAATACGATGAAGGTACTTGTTTAATTTAACATGGTGGCTGATTAACCGATTGATTTTGACTTCTGTTTTCCTACTTTTAAAGTCAGTACTATTTATTATTTTTCCAGATGTTATACTCTCATGTAAACTGTACATGTCCCTTGCGGTTTCCGAGTTATTCCAAACATTTTGCCATCTATCATTAAATTTAAAGTGAAATATGTGGTACATTTGATTTGCTGTGAACTGGGTGTCTACAGTTACTTCAGAGTTTAAAGCTTGTTTTGCTAGCATATCTGCAGCATCATGATGAGCTAGTTCTATGTGGGATGGTATCCATTCAAACTTTACAATTATTCCTATCATAGAAAGTCGGTATATTAGGATTTTAATTTCGCTAAATAATTTATCGTTGTTTTCATATCCGTATAGACCTAGGTGATGTAGAACATATAGAGAGTCTAGAAAGATTACAACTCTATTGAAATTGGAATTTTCAATGAAGTAAAGAGCTTTTAGTACAGCAACTGCTTCAGCGGTTCCTATTCCGGAGTGGTCAGTAATTCGTGCACCCATACCATACTTTAGGTCAGGGATATAGAAGGCGCAGGCGGCTTTGTTGGTACGAGGACATACTGAGCCATCTGTGTAGACATTTAGATAAAATTGCCATTTTTTGTTTATGAGGGAGGTTGTAATTGCATTTTTTGAGATGATGTTTGTTTTCTTGATATTATCTCTAGCTATTTCATCTAGGATTTCGGTAGAAACCGATATATTGGGAAGTGACCACGGGGGATAGATTTCGGTTTTTGTTGTCTGGATATTTGTTTGTCTATATCCTAACTCTGTCAGTAGCCTATTTATTTGTACGCTATATGGCAGGTTTTTTGTGGATAAATGGTTGAAGTTATATTCATGCTGCCATGTTGGCAGTAGGATCTTAGTTGCAGAATTCCTATATGAGGATTTAAGGTGGAGATAGAACTTGAAGTTAGCTATGTCTCTTCTAATCGATAGAGGATACTCGTTACTAAGAATATGTAGCGCAGTTTGGGGGGTGGATTTGAGACATCCGGTGGCAATGCGGAGTGCCTGTCCTTGTAGCGTGTCTAGCAGCGAGAGAACAGATTTACTAGCAGAGTTGTATGCTTCCTGTCCATAGGCTATACGTGAAAGTATCAGTGACCTATACATTAAGATGAGTATTTGCTGATCAGCCCCCCAGTTGGTGCCGGTTACGTTCCTCATTAAATTAATAATGTTTTGACAACGACTTACTATATTAGTTATGTGAGTGTTCCAAGTCATGTTGTTATCAAATGTAATGCCCAGGAATTTAACTTCCTTTACAGGTTTGATTATGTGATTATCCAGTTTGAGTATACAGTTGCCAATCGTTTTTTGCTTATTAAAGATGATAAAGTGACTCTTGCTATGGGCAAAAGAGAACCCCCATTGGCGTCCCCAATCCACTACTTTGTCTAAGTTTCTTTGGAGAATCTTAGTTGCAAAATTGAGATTAGTACTAGTTTTGAACAACGCGACATCGTCTGCATACAACGAGATCTGGCAATTTTCAATGTTGTCTGGAAGGTCATTTATTATAATTGAGAAAAGGGTGGGACTAACCACACTCCCCTGTGGAGTACCATTTTCAATTTGATAACAATCTGACAGGGCGCCATCTACCCTAACTTGTATATACCTATTTTCGAGAAAGTTTTTAAGCCAGCCTAGCATTAGGCCTCTTACTCCTATTTTGTGTAGCTTGATAATTATCCCAGTCCTCCATGTTAAATCGAAAGCTTTTTCACAATCGAGCATCAGTGCGCAGGTATAGCCAACATTATTATTAATTTCGTTTTGAAGTTTAACTATTTGATCCATTGTTCTTCTATTTTTGCGAAAGCCACTCTGGTGAGCTGTCAAAATGTCATGTCTATTTAAGAACCACATAAGTCTTTGATTGCACATTGATTCCATGGTCTTTCCAAGATGTACGGTTAGTGACACCGGTCTGTACGAGCCAGGATCTTGTGGTTGTTTGTCAGGTTTAGGTATAGGCACAATCACAGCGTGTTTCCATTTATCAGGTAGTCGTCCAATGGAAAACGATAAGTTATATAACGATAGTAATATGTTGAGCATATTTTTTGGCAAATGGTATATAAGAGGGTATGAGATTTTATCGATACCAGGTGTAGAGGTTTTATTTTTCAGGGCATTAGTTAGTTCGTTTAGGGTGAAAGGGTGATTTAAGACATTATCTTCTGATGTTGTATCCATATAGGGTAAGTTATTTTCAATGTCTGTTTTCCTCTGTAAGAATCTTGGATCATATTTTGAGTTCGAGCTATTGTTTATAAAAGTATTGGCGAATAATTCTGCTTTTTCTACATTATTTGTAATTACCTGACCACTGTTCATTAGTACAGGAATTTGTTTGTTTGACTGAGGTTCCTTCATACTTTTTATCTTTTTCCATATTTGCCGGATAGGCGTGTACTTTGATAGGGTTTTACAGTATTTTAACCAATGTTTTGTTTTTGCCTGTTGGATAATTTGGTTTTTTTCGTTTCTAACTGCTCTATAGTTGTCAAAATTGTCGGTAGAGGGGTTACGCCTATACCTATTCCTTGCAACTTTAACAGATTTAGTGGCTTGCTTGCACTCATTTGACCACCATGGAACATTTATTTTGTTTTTGTCGACTGGTTTATGTTGTGGGATGTTGATGTCTGCTGCTTTGTGTATTACTTCGCAAAAGTTTTCATAGAAAGTATTTATGTCGTCATTATATATTTCCTCTTCTGTGATTTTGCTAAGATAGTCGGAGTAGCCCGCCCAATCCGCTTTTTTTAGATTCCAATTTTTTCCATTTTGATTATCGATATTTTCATTATCATTTAAAGTACTCAGACCATTTTTAATATGTAGTATGACTAAGAAATGGTCACTTCCGAAATCTTTTTCTAAATCCACTGACCATTCACATAAACTTGCCAAACTTTCACTAACAAATGTTAGGTCCAATACTGACATTTTCATATTAATTGGATTGAGGCGGGTTCCCGTTCCATCGTTGAGTACCACTAGATTAAGTGTGTTGATTATGTCAACCAGCACTTTGCCGTTAGCACATATTGAATCTGACCCCCATAAGTGATGATAACAATTGAAGTCTCCGCCAATGATGGCTGGATGTGATAGATCAGCTAGTATTTCAATTAAGGCATCTTTTACGCTGCTTAATGTTTCGAAACAGTTATATATGTTCACTATAGATAGTGGGCCACTAGGTAAAGGCAGATCCACCACTTTTATATTTATACTAGAATTTTGGTTTATATATTCTATTTTTGAACTACTAATCGGTATACTAGGTATGCCATTTTTAACGAGAGTCGCACAACCGCCTCTAGGTCCATGTATTCTGTCCTCCCTATAAATCGTGTATCCCGGGATATTAAAATGTTTGCTAGACTTGAGCCATGTTTCCTGTAATAATATAACTGACGGTTTTGTTTTAATTGACTTAATAAAACTCAGAAATTCTCCTTCATTACTTTTAATTGATCGACTGTTCCACTGGTATAACGTTAGGGGATCCATAAAGCCTGTGATTAGGAGAAAGATCAGATAAAAAGATAGCTTTTGGGCACGACTATATGTATTTTGTAATCTCATGTACAGTAAGGTTATTTACACCGAGAAGTTTTTCTGCCAGTTCCAGAATTTGGTTGATCATAGTTGCTTTATCAGAGTTACTACTTAGCAGACTAATTACTGCTATTATAAAGATTATCAGTTCTTTGTTTAAGGTGTTAGCCTCACTTGTACTAGTATTTGGGTTACTCTTTAGTTTTAGGGCTGGTATTTTAGAACGGTGTGATTTGATTTGACTACTCGCATACCCCCGATCACTTTGGGTTGATTTAATAGATTCTGTATCTGAGTCAGGGCTATCATTGAAAGACTTTAGGTTTGCGCTAGCTATACTCTTTTTTGCAGTATACTTAAATTTGGGTTTCATAACTTTCCTTGGTTTTTGTGTCTGATCATTAGAGTTACAATCATTTTCAAAGTTGCAATCATTTTCCTCATTCTCCATATGTTCAACATGATCTCGCATGTATTTTTTGGCTGCTTCTGCGTATGATGGAATTTTCTCTTTGAATCTCAATTGTTGGATGGAGTCGGCCTTCTTTTTCTCCACACATCCTTTATATGCCGAACTGTGCTTGCCTTTACAGTTTACACAGTACTTTTCATCTTTCTTGTCACAATTATCATATCTATGTTCTCCACCACAGGTGGGACATGTCAACTTACCCCAACATGCGGGTTCTGAGTGACCATAGCGCTGACATTTGTTACAGCGAGGTGCAGATTCATTGAACGAATGGGTAGGGAAACGTTGGAACCCTAGGATGACGAATTCAGGAGCCTTTTCACCCTGAAATTTTAGCAGTACCGCCTTGGTTGGCTCGCCTTTTTTGTGCAATCTATGGACACTTACAAGGTTCCCTATGATTATGCCATCAGTACCTGGTTTTTTCCATATTTTTTCATGGGTTCGAATTTCCTCCTTGATCTCGTCCTCAGTCATCGGAACAACATTGCGAATTACAACTTTGACTACATTTTCGTTAACAGTGTTATTAACAGGTTTGAATTGTTTGCAGGAAATATCTACAGCAGGGTTACCTATCTCATGTGTATTTAACAGGGTTTTCACCTGGTTGGCATTTTCACAGTTGACTAGAATATCTTTACCTCTGTACACTTTTGTACTTCTAACATTACCAATCACGGCGTGAAGTGCTTTCGCCATGGTCATTGGCTTCCAATTGGATATTTTTACATCAGGTAATTTAGCAGTCATGTGCACACATAGATTGGTGTCAAATTGGTTCGGGGCTGGGGGTGGACGTACGTCTGTTTGGATTTTTTTGGTGGGTTGATTATTAGTTGGACTAGAATCTGAAATTGATGGAGGTCTATCCCTCTTAGGTGTGCCCCCCTTTGCACCTGCCACCTTTTCAGTTTGCATGGTTAGCATGCTTGGGTAGCTATGCGGCACAAAGGCCACAAGCCCCTTGATTTATTTCCACTAGTTAATTTAGCTTTCTTACTATCGGCAGGTAGCCTAGGCTATTTACAGCAGTCACCGACCAAGTGACTGAATCAAAGTTTATTTACACTCAAGAAACAAAAATCCTGAAATTATGAAAGTCTACATTTTGCTTTTCTGTTTCACCACTATTTTAAGAATAATTTAACCACAGTTTAAGAATGTGCTAAAAGCTAAGAATCTACCGGCAAGCACCGAAATATATTAAATATAAATTATAAAAATTTAACTATTTTACAGTATTTACACAATACAGAGCCTAAACTACTGTATTACCTGTGCTCAATAACTAGACTCGGTCCGCAAAACCACGCGAAAAACAAAATAAGGCCAAAAAAAGAGTGCCAGAAAAAGTGAAAAACACGTGATTTTGAAGGTCAAGCCTAGTTATTGAGCCTGGGAAACCGGCACCGGGAAAACACCTCCTGGACCGCACCCGCTGCCCTCCTACGTCCTTGCGTGATGTTCTCCGCTCCTACATCGTCTTTAGTCGTCGACCGCCAAAGAAGAAATGGAAATATTCCACGAGATTCCCTTGTCTAAAAAGGGCTGGAAATTTCTGGAAAAATCCGGTTCTCAAAATTTACTTCCGCATTCGCGGTGCGTCCAGTAGCGAAACTGTTTGCACAACGGTCTGTTAAACAGATGCTTCGCTTTTAATGAATAATGATAAAACAGTGATTATAAACAGAAACTCAAGTTGCAAGAAAGGTCATAACAATACGGACCGCACACTTGATGTAAATAGTCATACACGTGGGCAAAATATAGATTTGCTAGATGTAAATATAAATGACAGGACAAGTTTGGACACAGACACAACAGATGTAAATAAATGCAATATAAACGGTATAAATTCGAATTGCGATAAAAATATACATATTACTGAAAATGTAAATAATGGCACGAATGTAAATACGAGAGTTATATACGAAGAACATAGGCGTTGTGTTAAAAATTGTGATTGTGATGACACAATCAATAATAATAATTCGTGTAGTCGAAGTGTAGATAAGTATGTAGACACATATAAAAATGTAAATAAGAATGTTAACAATATAAATGTAAATCAAGAACATTTGAACTGTAAAGTGAGTTTACATGACCATAACAGTATGTCATGCATAAATAATCAATTTTGTCCCTCAATTGAGAGCATACAAAGTTTCGTATCCAAGTATCAAGGGAATTCTAACTGTACGAGTCTCGGGCATAATGAGATGCCAATTATTAATGATAGTGTGCTTACTAGCTCTAATAACCCATTTCACATGTTAATAGAAAGTATAGATGCATTCATAGCCAAATATAACTCGAATTATAGTCGTACAAGTAAAGGTACACCTAATACTAACAATGCCACTTTAAACGTATCAGTACCTGATATACCTAACGATACACATCGTGTAGTATCGACCAATCAAGTGAGTGACATTCTGAATAGTATTAATTTATGTGCCTGGAATGTAAATGGTGTGGGCCGCAAGTATAATGACCATGACTTTATTCAATTACTAACGAAAAATGACATAATTCTTCTCAGTGAGACATGGTTGTGGACGCCCAAAAATCACGTAGCCAAAAATACTACCCCAGAAGGCTATCTAGAAATTAGAACAGACAAATTTAAATTATCGAAAAACGCCAAAAGAGGCAGCGGTGGATTGCTAGTATGGTATAGGCAGAGGCTAAAATCATATATTACATGTATAAATTGTGAATACGACTTTTTTATTGCCATTAAAATAGACCATTCGTTGTTAGGATTAGGTGTGGACCTTTACATTATTCTTGTGTATTTACCGCCATATGATTCCACATATTACAGTAACAATGATGACGTAGATTACTGTTATCAAGTATTAACGCAACATGTGCGTAGTATGTCACATAGCGGACAGATCATGTTATGTGGTGACTTTAATGGTCGCACCGGTTCGCTGAACACGGTAATTGATAATCTCCCTGACCGTTATAATAATCCAATAGGTGAAGACGTACTCACGAACAAAAGTTCCGCCATTTACAGACGTACGTCCGTTGATGCGACCGTTAACCAATTCGGTAGGAAATTATTAGATCTCTGTTCAAGTTGTAAGTTGTACATATTAAATGGCTGCACGATATCTAATGTCCAATACAAAGGCGATTTTACGTTCTGTAATAAAAATGGCCAAAGCGTAGTTGACTACTTAATAGTGGGAGATAATGTAGACACTGCACTTATACCAGGGTTGAATATTGGCGCCAATGGTGAGTTTTCTGACCATAACCCGCTACTATTCAAAAGAAACGTTGTTAATGGACCGTGCCAACAAGATCAGTTAGCTAAGAATGATAGAAAACAAGGTAGTAAAATTATGCAATGGAGCCATGATAATATCAGGTCATATACGCGCGAAAGCGCGCGTATAAACGATATAATTAATGATGATAAACTTGTCGAGGACCCACTCGATCACACTAATATATTGCCAATTGTTAATGAATTCAGTAGATTTCTCGCCGATACAGCCAAAAAGTGCTGCCTAATTAAAACCAAATGTGATAAATCCAAATCCAAATGGATGACAGACGAATGTATCAATGCAAGATCTAAATTCCGAAAAACCCAATCTCAGTTCCACAGAAATATTATAGACAGAAATACATATATGGTGGAACGAAAAAAGTATATAAAATTAAAAAAATTTACCAAAGCCATGTACGAAAATAATCAACGCACCAAATTGCAAAATTTAGCCAAAACTAATAGTAAGGCGTATTGGAAAGAAGTAAGAGAAATTTCAGGCAAAAACCCAAATAAGTCGCATGAAAATATTCCGCTAGATGAACTACATTCTCACTTTAAACAATTGTTTGAAGATAACGTGAATTCTAGTGAAAACGTAGGCTCATATATGACGGTAACGAATAGCTGCGTTGAGGAATTAGATTCTGACTTTACAATTGCTGAGATATATGACGTTATAAAGGCGAGTAAAAATGATAAAAGTGTAGCTTCTGACCACCTAAGCGCTGAAATGTTCAAATATGCTTGTGATGACGTCACAAA
>WNLI01130741.1:0-10240 GCA_025802215.1 Wirenia argentea
ATATTTGACCTAGAAAAATTCTGAAGCGATATGCGCTGTAGACCCATGACCTCTATCACCTGTATGAATATTGTTGAGATCGGTGCATAAATGGCTGAGAAAAGCTCCGGAAACTAAATGCTGACATACGGACACACACGCGCACGGACAAAAATTAGCGGATGACTGATATAATCGCCGAAATTGAAAATTTCGGCGATTAATCAAAATAAAAGTCGCTTCATTGGTCAATTGCCTGTGATGGTCATTGGTCACACAAACTGTGTTTTGCAAACGTTAACATTGATCAATATCAGTGACAAATGTTTTTTGATCCAGGCATCGTAGATATTCATTAGCAGTTGGCGATGGAACCCGGTGTAGTATGTAACTCGCGATCGTAACTGAGAGCGATGGTAACCAAGAGCCATTGTAACAGAGGGTTTCCAAATTCTCTTCCCCTAAATGCACTTTCACCGACAGATGACATTATCCAGTACATTACCTCTACATATGGAGAGTCATTACCCAATGTGGTACATTAGGTCTCGTATATCACAGTACATTACATCGCAAGCAATCACGCAAATGCGTCCATAACTGCGGGCAACTCGCGGAATATGGTAAGTCACAATGGGAGCCGTGGGATGCGATTTGTGTGCGAGCAGTTTTATGAATTCTGATAGCCTACTCTACAGTCTACAAGAATACGGACTATTCACAGAAAAAATGACAATATTCTACTTCTTTTCTGAGTATCCTAAAGCCTTAGGCAAGACATCATATGGCCGTATAAGAATAGTCTGAACTCTAAATACTGGTGATTCATAGAAAAATATCAACAATACTGTATTTCATTTATTACATTTTTTATTATCCTTTTCTGAGGATCGTAACGCTTTAGGGCGGCAAGACATATCATATGGCCGTATAAGAAAATGACAACAATAATGCTATGTGGCTATTTGAATTTTTACTATCCTTTTCTGAGTATCGTAACGCTTTAGGCAAGACATATCATATGGCCGTATAAAAATAGTTTGAATACTGGTGATTCGTAGAAAAATAACAACAATAATGTATTCCGTTTATCGCGTTTTCCTTGCGTAACCCCTTAGGCAAGCATCCCATAATATGACCGTATAAGACTACTGGTGATTCATAGGAAAATAACAACAATACTGTACTCGATAATACATTTGTACAATTTACAGTATATAAAATACAGAAATAGATTGCATTGTTATGACTGGAGGCAAAAGAACCGATATGATTTCATAATGGTTATGTATGTTATATTATGTGATATGATATCGGCAATCATAAGGAAGGCAAACGGCCTGACCTTTTATAAACCAAAACTGAATTATGAGCAAAGGGGTGATATGAAATAAGCAATTTAAGCATGTATGTGGACTGTCGTGGAGTAAGCCATATTGATTAGAATAATTAATCATATTAAATTTTGCTGAAAAAATCAGTGCGTCCGACGGGATCCGAACTCGCGACCTTCAGTTTCCCGGACTGATACATTCAATGTTTCATATATCGCAACATATATTCATTTATATCCACTTCCTTGTCAAAGGCACTTGTTGGTGTCGTCTTGGGGTGTGGTATACAATTGGTTATAAAGATACACCCTGAGTTCACTGTTGAGGTTGGGTCTCCATAGCTCAGTTGGTAGAGCATCAGTCCGGGAAACTGAAGATCGGGGGTTTGGATCCCGTCGGAGGCACTGATTTTTTCAGCGAAATTTAATATGATTAACTTAAGCATGTATACCGAAGATAACAGCACCACATTATGCATACACACCGTCTCATTATTTGATGATCTTATTATGTAAATGTCTTATTCTTTGGTGTATGGTGCATGTACGGTGACAAAGAAAGAAGCCTAAGAAACGAGTAAAAGCAATAACATAATAGAATAAATATATGAAAAACAAAGTTCTACTCACTTGCGATTGGTCCCTGACGCCGCTTAGATCTCCGCAGAGAGCTGTTTCTGCTGATACCTCCCATGGCGAATCGTAATTCTCGTTCACTATCCACCGACAGCGACATTTTGGTGGCTTTTTATCAGAATTCTACATCCAAGTTTTCCAGGTTCTTAGGAACACATCATCATGGAGAAACGACTGACTGCTGCGTTTTGATGGTTTGTACGACAATTCTACATCCAAGTTATCCAGGTTCAAAGATTTCCTTTCGTTAGGAACACAACATCATTGAGAAAGGACTGACTGCTGCGTTTTGGTGGTTTATACCACAACTCTATATCCAAGTTTTCTGTGATTATCCGCGTTAAAAGACTTCCTTGGTTATGAACACCACTTCAGCATCGAGAAGTTTGTTCGAGATATCTACATTAGTGAATTAAAATCATTTAGAAATATTACCCATGTGCACAAGAGTATCAGTCTCCTAGTCCTTGGTTAGTAACGTAACAACTGATGGACATTTTGCTGATTTATACGAACATCCAGGAATCGAGACACTAATGCCAAATTGTCGCCTGTAATATCCATTATCCACGTGCATATTAAATAGAGTTTCTCTCTTCGATTATTTAAGAGTACTTTACAATATTCACAATAATTTCTTTCCGAATATCAGAGTCTTTAGATTGATAAAATGACAACCAGCAACAAACTTTAAACTATGTAAAGTAAAGTATAGTAATATTAGTAAAGCGATACATCCACATGTATTGAACTCTGAACTATTAATATACAGTATTTTATGATATGATCATACTTATGAGGATGATATGAAGTTGAAGATGAAGATTGAACTAAAAGTAAACTCAACACACACACACACACACACACACACACACACACACACACACACACATACACACAAACAGACAGCACATTTTTATGAAGATTGGAGTAAAAGTAGACAGGCATACAAATCAGTTTTATAGTGTATGAAGATGAAGATAGATATTGGAGATGTGGAAAAAAAACTCTGAACACACTGACACACACACACAGCATCTCTGATTTATAGTGTATGGAGATGATCCATAGTTCTACGCACTTATAAACTGTCATAATACACGCGATAATACTGCGACATTTCATTTGTCAACTAAACTGAGGAATAGAACCGAGACAATTTAATACGGACACAATTATTATTCAATCTATATAATAGGTTAATAGGCAGAGGAAAATGTCCCATTAGTTTTGCATTGTATTGCTGATGGAAGTGCGGATATGAACTGAAACATAAAGAGATGAGACGACAAGTCACATACATTAGCGTCACAATTTATTAGTCTCGCCGGACAGACTTAATATGATTGAGTAGTGAGTACCATAAAGTTCTAGATGGCCTAGTCTAGGCACGCATATACAATAAATAAAATAAAAAGATCGACAATTTCCAGATAAACTCTTCCTAAAAATAACTCAAATGGATACTTCTTAGTCGAAAATGATTTAAAGGTATACTCTAGGCAAATAGTATCTTTTGAGGGATGATAAAGATGGTATTGAAGGTCAAATTAAGCCTACATACTAAGGCAGTATCTTAACCCTAACACTAGTATGTAGTTGGATGCTAAGATGCTCTAAGCTCTTCTTAGCGAGAGATGCTCTGCTTAACCAGAGGTAGTCCAACTACATACTAGGAGTAGGGTTAAGATACTGTCGGCATGTAAGCTTAATTTGACCTTCAATACTATCCCTATCATCCCTCAAAAGGTACTATTTGCCTGGAGTGCCCCTTTAATGAACCAGTAGATTTTGTCAAGGATTATGATGTCCAGTATATTATTCTGTGACAGATGAATGTCGAACTGAAATGGCGAGTATATTTTCATCCAAGATAATATACGGAGATAATATACATTATCAAAATATATATGATCTGTTCATCATTCCAAGACTTAAAAGATGGTTAGTGTTGATCTAGTCGCCGTTTTTGACATGAGCCGTATATTGATTTTAAGGAATGGCTCATGACAAATACGACGCCTGTAATCAATAAGTATGGCTCGGCTGTAGCCGGGCGTATCTCCAACGGAAACAGGAGTATCTTTGGCTGAAATACGGCTTGTGTGCAGACATGGATTTCGGTCATCAGTCGTACTTCAGAATTTGTGCACAATGCACAATTTTTATAATTATACAGTAATTATAACTACTCATGCGCAGTTGAAAAGCGAAACCGAAACTAACAAATCTACAGTGTCGAATCTTTGCGTGAAAGTGTCAACTGTCAAGTTTTTATTTTTGAAGGACGAACGTCGTTGGCAACGATGGCATATTGTGACGCATTACTTGGTGCAGAGATGAAAGATTTTTTTCTGTAAGTCAGCGATATAGCCTACTTTGCAAAAAGTTTTTTACTGATAAAGTTAAACATCACCATTGCGTTCATAAGATCAGATGACTACACTAATCACGTGATTTTCTACAATGCGGCTCTTGAGAAATACAACCGTCTGCAACAACAGGCATATTATCGCAAGTATGCCTGGTAAATACGGGTCGACTAAAATATGGCGACTAGACCAAGACTTACGAACTAACACGCTATATCCTCATCACACAGATGAACGACCATTACGACCTACGACCATCAGTAGAAGAGTTTTATGTGTCTTTGACATGACAATCGAGCATTGGGGGGTCGTAATAAATGTTTTATCTATGTCTATCGTGACTGTGTTTTCTCTTGTTAAGTGGATTAGAACAGTGGTTGCCAATCTGATTTGTGGGTCAGGACCCATTACCGGTTCGTAAAACCTCAATTTTATAATACTAAACATACGGGAAAAGGTCTGCTACTGGGTATCCACATTTAGGTCAGTTTTGTAAAGAACCAATCAATTGTCTAAGTAACAAATTAGACCTATTAATACATATACTAGTCAAAAAAAGAAACACGCCACCTGTCAAATATATAATATTGAAAGTGGCGCGTTTCTTTTTTGACTAGTATACATACGTCATACACATCCCATTCAACAAATCCTAGATTACCACCATGCGACTGAAGAGGGCATAATCACAGATTTGCTATTGGTGATGAGCCATAAGAGGGCCAGGGCTACACCAGACTGACCCTTGAGAGTGATGTTGGTGTACCGATTGGCAACACTAGGAGCCAGACAAGGCTACAGAGACTGCACTCCACAGCGACATTTGAGTGTGATATTGCTGCCATAGCTAACAGTCCCCACTCCACAGTGATATGATATAAGCTCAGACTGCCGCTTTACTGAATGCCAGCTCTCTAGAGGACCCACCTAGTCTACATGGACTCCACACCACAGGAACATTTGCGTGTCATGCTGCAGCCACAGCTCACAGTGACATGATGTAAGCTCAGATTGCCAGTTTATCGACTGGCAGTTTAAAAGAGCAATACTAGTCCTCAGAGACTCAACACTACAGCGACATTTGAGTGTCATGCTGTAGCCAGTTCTAGCCACAGTTTAAACAGTGACATGATGTAAGCTCAGACTGTCGGTTTACCGAATGCCAACTCTAGAGAGTCACAGAGACTTCACATCACAGCGACATTTGGGTGTGATACTGTAGTCACAGTTCACAGACTGTCGGCTTTACTGAATGCCAGCTCTAGAGTCACGCGGATCCACAGAGACTTCACACCTGACCTCAGTGAAATTTGAGTGTGAACATGATGTAATCTCAGACTGTCGACATGACGGTTTACCGATTGCCACGGCTCTCTAGAGGAGCCATGCCAACTCAGACACTTCACATCACAGCGACATTTGAGTGTCATACTAGGATCATGGACGCTTGTATGTAAGCTCAGACTGTCGGTTTACCGATTGCCAACTCTAGAGGAGCCATCTACATAGACTTCACATCACAGCGACATTTGGGTGTCATGCCAGGATCATGGACGCTTCAAGGATTGCATGTAAGCTCAGACTGCCGGTTTACCGATTGTTAACTCCATATATATACGTTATGAGAAGATGCAATTAATTTTCCTGGCAGTCAAAGAGTTAAGAGCTCTCTAGAGGAGCTACTCTCATCCACATGGACTCCACACCCCATCGAGATTCACGTGTCATGCCGGGATCAGCGACGCCTCAAGAATTGAATTAGTTGTCGTCGCGGTGATGACTGTCTAGTGCCACAATGGGTTACGTGGGACAATGTCATAATTAACGAAGTTATCACGAAGTTATCACAGGATATATCGGCGACTCGGCATTACAGGGTAATGATAATCTACGTCATCATCCTAAGTTATCACGAAGTTATCACAGGATACATATCGACGACTCGGCGTTACAGCGGAATGATAATCTACGTCATCATCCTAAGTTATCACGAACTTATCACAGGATATATATCGGCAACTTGGCGTTACAGCGTAATGATAATCTACGTCATCATCCTAAGTTATCACGAAGTTATCACAGGATATATATCGGAGCTAGCGAGTAACTTACGTCATCTATTAGAAGAAAACATAGCAATGACAATTAACAAGTATTCCAATTTGTTTTGAGACGATTTTATGGCGTTATATACGTCATTTCCTAATAGACATTATGATGTCACATGTAGCCTATACAATTGGAAACTGGAAATTGGATACATGAAGAAAACAAATAGACCTCTCATTAACTCGTTGATTGCCAAAGACGTATTGACTATTGATACATCAAAAACATATGAGATATGAGCGTTCCGACAGTCAAGGAGTGAGTATTGGTGACCTTCTGCTCACTTTAGCGTTCAAAATAAGCAGTAATAGCAGAGCAATTTGAGATTAAAAATTGATCTACTCCGACACTCAATCCTGTAGCCAAATGAGGAAAAAAATGCCTAAACAAAATTGACTTTCACTAAATTTTGTTTACATTACATTTTACACACGATAAGCAATATATTATATGCAATAGCCTACAATGATAGATACACAAGCAAAAGAATATCAAAATAAAATAGAACAAAAAGTTCCATTAGCGACAACATACCTCACAAATAGGAACAAATACATCTAAAAATATCAAGAAAATTGAAGAGATATCAGCAACCAGTACCTCAGTCCTCAAATAACTAGATTAGTGTCATTTAAACAAAGCACATATTCCGGCCAGATAATGATCAGCGGCGACATCACGGAAGAGGAATGCAGCGCGACAGAAGCGGCGCGTGACACAAGGTAGGTAACTGTATAATCAATGAGGGGCGCTGCGACCGCGACGCTCGGCAGTTGTTTGAGACAGATTAGTGCCATCGTTCGCACTTCAGGTTACACAATGCATACCAGTTAAATATTCATAAATAATTTGTTGTGCTCGGGCAAAACACTGCATGTCATGTGTTTTTAATGACAATATTTGTGGTTATATAAATTTTATTCATACATGAGGTGGACGATTGTCCACCAAGATGACGCTGCCCGAGCATATAGTAGCTATCTCAACTGCCATAAGACATCAGTCTGACCTTTTGTTGACTGACATTCAGTACACTTAAATTATACACATGAGAGAGCAGACCTACGGTTATACATAAGGGAAATAAAAGAATCTAATTGGAAAGATGATGGCTACTCGCAAGCGTCTAGATGCCGACTTCCTACGTACCTAACCAATGTCGATATTTTAATGAACCTATTTGCATCTACAAATACACTTACGTTATACACAAGAGAGAAAGACAATGGCTACTCAGTGGCTAGCGCCTGTGCCTATGCCAACTTCCTACGTATCTAACCTGAGATCAATGTCTATAATTTAAAGAACCTATTTGTGTGTACGTGTACAAAATACCTATGAGACTACAGTATTCTACCATCTATGTATGAGGACATTGAACTGTGGACAATAACAACACAAATTCCAGAGAGACACTTGTTTATACAGATACAACAGTATATTGATGACCAACAAAATATATGATATACTGTACTCATTAAAACAGTGTATATAGACAAAATGTATATTCATACGTGATAATGGAATGGATTGCAAATACAATACAGTATTCTCATTAGAATTCATCATCAAATCATGTATACAATTTCCAATGTGACAATACTAGTATCGTTAATGAGGAATACAGCCAATATGACAGATAAATTATTTATTAGTGCACAAGGACATTATTAGTACGCGTCTGTCTACACAAGAACGCACGCACTTCCCTTGTTGCAAAATAAAATATTCATAATCCCATCAGCAAAAACACGATTTGGACAATTCACGCGACAAAATCAATCGCGTGTGGATGGTGTGGTGCGAGTGGTGCGAGAAACAAGGGAGGCAATTGATATGATGGTATGGTGTAAGAAACAACCTGGGAGACGATTGATATGTATCCACTATCCACATACAAGGGGAGTAATTGATATGTGATGACAGGCTTGACAGCCGCAACGCAAAATTGTCCAATGTTTCCGGTAACGTGGTGACAAATGTGACATCTTGAGTCTTGGCCGCATCGTAATTTGTCACACAACATAAATTTACGCCCGTCGGTTTGTGTAAGTGGTGCGGGTGGTGGTTGTGTGTCTCTAAGAGTAGGAATGGGCAGTATCTTTATGGGTTGTGTGTGGTTGTGGGTGGTGGCTGTGTGTTGCTAATAACGCTGCTATACTTGTTAAAGTATACCGGTATGTTCCGCGACATACTGGAAATGTCCCAGTAACTCCCAGTTCGAGCTACACCGAATCCACTTTCTCTCGGTATGTTCCGTGCGATACTGGTTCAATTTTCAACCACCTCCAGGAGCAGGTACTGTAGAAAGTATACCACTTCCCTTCGCTCCGACACGCTTTGCTATATTTCCCTAGTATAGCAACGTAACATGGGGCAAAGCGAATCATTTCGGATCACTTTTATCGATTGGGATCACTTTTATCGATTGGGATCGCTTTTATCACGTGATACCTGACGAAAGTAACTAAATTTTGCGGAGATACGTCCCATGCAAAAAGGTCGCGAGAAGTCACGACACTCGATCTATAGATCTATACCGCTTGTGAGTTGTGAGCGGCAAGTGTAGTAACGACGTCATTTTCGAACCGGTTTGAAAGTGATCCGAATCAAACCACTTCGCTCCACTTTACCCCACTTCGCTTCACCCCAGTTCACATGTATAGCAAAGGTAGTAGGAATGGGGATTATAATTGTTCAGGGTTGAATGTACTATTGAAATTTGACATAATTATACCGTTGGCATTCACACTAGTGACACTACATGAAAGTCTTTAGATACATCCGCATGTGAAGCTGAATATATGATCAGTACCAATTTTGGCAGGATTGGTAAACTGAGGCTACAGAATACGGAATATTCCGTTCTCACCCATGGAAAACCTGATAAATGCTGATCACACAGTCAAATGAATGGAAGTCCTAACGTTTAACCTACTGAGCAACCCGCTACAAGTGACATGTAGTTCGATATTCTAACCCATGACTCTGGATCACAGATTCACCAATGACTGGAAGTACCAACGTTTAACCGACTCGGCTATTTGGTAATACTGTACATACCGCATATCCATGACAAGTATCAGCGTCAATTGTTCGGTATGGTTATTGGTTATGGCACAGTAAAGGAGTAATCCATATGGTGCGACAAAGTATCCGACCGACTCAATTGTTTGGTAAGGTTATCGCTGAGAGCCATAACAACCCTATCATCAAATATGTCATTAACCGAGAATGTAGTAGAGTCAACACACACGGTCTGTGACCGCGTTGTGTCGGTAAACGTAATATCTTATCTTGGGCTACAGCAAATATACATTGGGTAGAATAGAGATAAGTGAAAGTCGTGTTTCCTCCTTTCCTGTGTATGGACACCTTACCGATTGTGGATATCTTAGCGGTTATGAACATGGACATGATGTTTATGAACAGAACTATACAAAAATTTACATTGTTGGTATGTGTAACCCCCGGTTATGAACATCGCTTATGAACACGATGTTTATGAACAGATGTTGAAAGAACTGTACAAAAATTTACATTGTCGGTATGTGTATGAGCAGAACTATAAACAAGAGGCCAATGAGGCCTCAATACGCTAACCTGAGCAATTTCCAATTAAATTTATACACTAGTAAGGTTTTGCTAAATAGAGGATGTTGGTAGTAGCATAAAACTAGCTGTACTGCATTGACACTATAGATTAGCAGTCGATATTCATGACATGACAGTCATCACCACTCCAACAATTTTGAATTAGGCCAACCCATAGAAGATGAGCACAGAATATCTAAATCCTGTGATCGATAGG
>WNLI01130852.1:0-10239 GCA_025802215.1 Wirenia argentea
GAAGTAAAATGAATGACCAAATGCTTTTGATGTAGGCCAATTTCAAACGGTATACTTAGTAATTAAGTACACCATGCCAGAAATATGGCCAAAAAGAAATATGTTTGGTAAAGAAATAGTTTGGTAGCAGTACTTATAGGGAAATAAACCATTCTGGCGATAGAATGCCAAGAAGACCAAGACACTGAAGACAGTGTTTTCCCAATTCAAATTCACACGTTGCGATGGGAACACCCGGGCGCGTTCATAGCATAGTGAACTAATGCTATGTCTATCCTGCCTTGTCCAAGGTCACATAGATTGCCATGCACTAGTCACTAGTGTCTGCCAATACATAACTTGTCCGCTGCCGTATTTAGTGTAGTGTAGAGGTGAGTGGACCCGACCCGAACCCGAATTCTGACCCGACCCCGACCCGACGTCGGGTCGGGTCATGTCAGATAAGGTTCGGGTCGGGTCGGGTAAAAAAATAAAGATTTTTTCAATTTTTTAAAAGTGTTTTTAAGTGTTTTTAAAGATTTTTAGGCAAAAAAAAATTTTTTCGGGTCGGGTCGGATTTCATATTGATTTTTCGGGTCGGGTCAGGTTTCGGGTCCATCGGGTTCGGGTCTGCCAAATTAGACCATCACTCACCTCTAGTGTAGTGTACCTCTAACAATAATAATGCAATGTTTTGCGAATATGGATTTCATATAAGTATAAAGGCATAGGGAAAATAGCTGGTTATATTATCAATGTTTAATAGTGCATCATGTAAAGGGGCTTTAAAAGGTCATTTTGAACATCAAATTACATTGATTCCACAAATTAATCTATGCTATACCCACACTGCCACACATCAATCAATTCATGATATTACTGTACGTCCTCGATTAGGTATTATATTACAGCGTGTTACAAAATGCTGTGAATAATTTATGTCATTTTGCTCGTGTTGTGTATGTATTGTTAAATGCAATAATATATGGTAAAACGTGATCAATATATCAATTTAGTGTGCTAAAACAATATTATCGTGCGTCAATTGCAAAGTACAACCTTGCAATTTAGCAATAACATAAGTGTGGATATTGAAAGAGTGCCAATTTCATCATGACATTACAAGATAAGAACAGAATGAGCAATGAATAATAATGAATGGTCTCTTGATGTAAAGTATTTTAAATATTTCCCGCTACACCAAATTGACCAAACAACTTACTATCTTATCCAGTTAAAAGCAAATTGTACCTATTTTTAACAATAGGCTAATTAATTAAATGTTATGGATAATGAATACTAATACAGTAGCACTATGTATACCGTTCCAAAATGTATCCAATTACTAGACCCCCCCCCACCTTTAAATTTCCATGATATACCAAAAAATTGTTATAATAATTATGGAATGGTCTGTATAAAATACTAGACACGTACGGAGGTCTCAATTGAGTGTCACATAGTAAAGTTGGGTGTAATCACAGAGTCCGTCCGGATCATACCGAAAATGAACCTACAGAAATTCGGTCAAAACTATCCAAATTTCAGGTCAAACCGAACCATACTTCAGCCAAGTAACTTGGTGAAACGACTAAATTAGGGTGAAATTGATTTTCGTAGAAATTAGGCAAACCGAAACAAAAATATCTATTTCCCGACCAAAATAAAAAATTATGCTTCAGGGGAGAAAACCAAATATTTTTCGTTTTCAGCGACACTATTTAAGGAGCGATTTATAATCATAACTGGCAGGTTCAAATTCATGGCACACGAATCTGACAGATTGAGGGTTTACGAAGGTAAAACCATACTCCACTATATAGCGTTTGGTTTGGGACATTATTTTCTCACTAAATGTTCAAAAACATCCACTCCCCATTGGATGATGGACATGTGACGATCAAATTTGCCTAAAGTTTAAAGTATGTTACGTAATCCCAACTTACATGGGCTTATGTGTCTAGTACTAATGTGTCACTTTACATAATGCACAATACATAATACGACATACATGATAAGCTATAAACCTCACCTTCCATGAGCTCGTATACTAAAGCGTAGCGGCGCGTCACCATCAGCTGACCGTCTATGTCGTCTGTGTATGTCATTGTTGTCATAACTCAATGTCTCATAGTGGCGAATGTAGTCATTTAAAGCTCGTCTCTCTGTGGATTCAAGTAATGTATATTAATTACTATACATGTATGTATGTATGTGACACTAGGCCGAACTAGGTTCGTTGTGTGGGCCTTATATAATGGTCCTTTACAATGCTGACCTAATAACACGACAACATAACATACAAGCGTTCAGTTAGAATGATTAACTGATGTGACGCAATTCTTAAATAAATCATAGTATTATAATCATCGGAAATTGTCACGGTTTATCGTTAATAGCATGGTTACATTATTGCAATCACAGTGTCAGTTGCTAAACAATAAAACATCAATATCACTGGAGTATATTTTACCACGGGGTTTTAAACCACGTGATAATACATTAATTTAGGTAGCTACGAGCCAAGACTCCTACTATTATCTATTATGATTCTTACGTTTTGCGACAACACTGCATAAGGCAGAGCATGCCGCTTTACTAAGGGGCGGGAATAAGGGACGGGAATAGTTCAGTCGGTTAAAGCGTTGGACTACCATTCATTTGGTACCCAGGGTCGTGGGTTCGAATCTCGGACTGTGCGATCGCCATTTTATCTGAAAATTGTTCTGAGTGACTTCTCGGTGTTCTGTGGGTGAGAGCACGTGTTTCCCTAGCCTCAGTTTACCAAGCCTGTAAAATTGGTACTGATCGCATATTCATCTTCAAGGTGGATATGACATATTTACTGTTATCCCCTATCCCCTGTAATAGTAATGTCATAATTTGGTGGTCCAGAACCAGACTTTGGCATTGTGGCTCCTTTCTCACCAGTTTCGTCATTATTAGTGGTCCAGAACTGGTGGTCCAGAACTAGTGGCCAGTCCAGAACCAGACTTTGACATCATGGCTTCTTTCTCACTAGTTTCGTCAGTATTTGACGGTCCAGAACTAGTGGGTCCAGAACCAGACTTTGACATCGTGGCTCCTTTCTCACCAGTTTTGGTGGTCCAAACTATGCATAAACGGAAAGAGTTGAATACACTAATAATGCAACTCTTTCCGTCTAAGAACTTCCATGCGTCAACTACATGGGCTCCATAACGAGCATTATTATATTCTTATATCATAACTGAGACCGTCAAATTAGGTTTATTCCGGACACGAAATTGTTTTTTGGACCGACCGTTTGAAATGCTGGCGACTACACTTAAAACGTAGAAACCTAGACCTAGCGCTGGTTCGCCTATAAACTGATCACGACCTTAGGCGGCAAACGTGGGTTCAATCCTTGCATTTGCCATCGATTTTTACCCAGAAATTAAAATTGCCTCGACTTTGCTCTGTGTACTACTAGCCGCGCGAGAAATTAACCTGCGATAGTCTAGTGGCTTCGACTGTGTACATTGCATTGGTTCGCTTTGTAGTTAGCACTACGAACCAGGTTAAGCTTCGGATTGGACAAGACCTGGTGTGATGTCAAGGACCTTGCAGCAAACAGACATGATTGGCGAGCATTAGAAATGTAGCGGCCTGATGTGCCATGCACGGGAAGGACGAATGACTAAGGCAAGGAACTTACCCCCACTTTCAACGAAAAGTTCATTCTCTAAATTGGTCATCTGGCGACTGATTAGCTTTTGTACAAATTCTGCAAAATTAAAAGTTCTTACTGCTGTCTTCGACGCATGGAAGATCCTGTTCACATCTGGTGGTTTTCTCAATGTAGGCCTACTGGACTTTGGTTTGTCCGTCCGTCATCAACTTTCGGCCACTTCGGGTCTCATCTGTTCGTTTGCTTGATTTTACCCACTAGGACTGTCTCAAAGGACGCCGCACCTGTCCCGCAGCTTTGTCCACAATCAGAAAATTAATAAAACATCCAACGAGTAGAAATTACTGAACGTACCTTAATGTCACAGAGAGCGATGTTTTCCACGCTGACTTCAGTTTCCTGAGTAGAGTTCGATAACGTTTCGCCTTCTTTATTACTGCTGGCAGAAACAGACAAACTTCCTCCATCACCGTAAACTGTCAGATACTCCGAACACCCTTGAGCACTAGTGTTGTCTGCTGTACTGCCTGCTGTCTCAGCCTGGTCACACAAATGTAGCAAATTGTAGAGATCACACAGGAGTAATTTATGCAAACTGTATGCCCGCTGACAGAACAGTGGACTGTCAGATACTCAGAACACCCTTGAGCAGTAGTGATGTCTGCTGTACTGCCTGCTGTCTCGGTCTGGTGACAAAAATGACACGTACAGTAAATTAAAGATGATGGCCCATGGTAACGTTTACACATGAGTAAATAAACTGACAGAATCAGATAAACTTCCCCGGTTCCCCCAACTCATTAACTGTGAGATACACGCAGGAACTTTGAGGAGTACTAATGTCTGCTGTCCTGCTAGCAGTCTCGAAACAAATAACACAAATTTATGTAAAATGGCCAGGCAACTGTAAAATTCAAGAGTAATTTATACAAACAGTTCAACCACAGACAGAAACATACAAACTGTGTACTGCCAGATATACTCGGGGCATACACAACTGTAAAATTCATAAATTTATATGAGTTTCTAACTGACCGTGACAGAGACTATGAAAAATATTGTATTCTGGACACCCTTGGTATGGGTACTAGTGATGTCTGCTATACTGCCTTGTGTCTCAGCCGGGTCACACAAATGTGAAATAAAGAGAACCGACTGAAAAATGTACACAAGTAATTTATGGAAACTATATAACCACTGACAAACAGACAAACTTCCTCCATCGCAGTGTAGCATCAGATATTTGAGGCAACCTTGAGTAGGAGTCTGGATTCTGGAAAGAAAAACACAAATGAGCAACAAATTTCACTGCATATAAAAACTCTTCCCATCATCATGAACTGTTGAACATTTGGGACACCCTTGTGGTAGTGTGATGGCTATTATAATAGTAGGCTTACTGCTTGACATTTAAGTTGACAGTGCTTGCTTTATCAGTCTGCGTCATGGCCACCCAAACTAAAGATAATACAAAACTGTGCACATAGGAATATTATGTTTATTCAAACTATGGATGTGTGATGTGTGTGTTCTCTGTAACTTTGACTAGAGATAACTAGTATTGACCAATGTACATACTATATTTACATCCTGTTTGGTATACATTACACAAATCGATTTACAACAGGACATTGTATTGCTATTGAGAAATAAGATTCATGTCACTAGATTTCATATTTGAAACTTATGTGCATTTTGTCTTGGCATGTAGTCAAGACACTGAAATACGCCAAGATCTTCTGCAACCTTCCAGAGAAAATGATAATACTGGTAGAAATCAGGATATTATAGTAACCAGATCTTTATTGTGCACTCATGACATGTGGCGAATTAGGTTGCCTACTTTATTTTATTATTTACAAATTTATCAGGAAGTTAAAATACAGATACTTAGTTATAATTAGCCTATACCATATGGTGATAAGTATCGTGATCGTCTTTGTGCACCTGTGCGTAAAAAAAAACCACCTCGACGTCCAAAATTAAAATGTAAACATATTTATAATAGATACCACAACTGGATGAGATAAAATTTCCTTTATGTGGCATTGTGGTGACATTAAAATAAAACTTCCTTATTAAACAAGTTTATGGAGTTTATAATATTTTATTTTATTTATGCATTGAGGCTTGACGTTCATGGGGTACTAGTTGCTTGTTGATGACATTTGAAGAAGTTTAACCACAAACCACATACTCAAGTATAGTATGTTCCTAAAATGAATGATCACTTTTGATGACAACATACAACATGTTAACTTATGTCTTGCATCTACCTAAACACATTCAAAAGTAAAGTAAAAAAGAAAGTAAAAAAGTAAAGTGTGACATTTATACGGCGTATTTTAGGACCTCACGATCCGCCAAATGTCGGTCTTACATCATGACCGTGCGAGGGTAGACGTGGGCAAGGCTAACTATTGATCCCTTTACAATGTATAATTATAATAAGTATATGCACGGCTTTACTTCCCGACCTATAGGCTACACATTACACAACCCATGTTTTATATACGATCACTACCAATTTTACAGGCTTGGTAAACTGAGGCTAGGGAAATGTGCTCTCACCCACAGAACACAGAGAAATCACTTGGAACAATTTTCAGATAAAACAGAGATCGCGCAGTCTGAGATTCGAACCCACGACCCCGGAGTACCGTTGGCCTTCGGGCTGACTAATGCTTAGAACTCTTTCTTCCTTTACTATGGATGGTCTGGATGCCTTTTTGGGTTCTGAATCGTGCTCCTTTTGGGGATTTTCTGGCCATCCTATTTTTAGGGTCTTAATCCGTGAACTTTGACCACTTGTGGTCCGAAACGGCTTGCCGGGGCGTAAATTAACTAAGCTAGGTACACGCCTCGATAACAAACAAACACACCACCTGATCACTATTATAGCATATGGTAATATGTAATGTATTATGTAATGTATCCATTAGCTTACTCACCGAGACCGAGCACTTGCTGTAATCATTCACACAATACGCCTTCACCTGTACCCCTTCCTTCTCAGCCTCTGTTGAGCTGTAAGCAATGAGAGTCATCGACTTACTCGCTACACTCCCTGGCTTCGATTCACCCATACAACAGTACATCGGGTACAGTTGCGATGTGAGTAACGTCACCCGCGATTCTGCGATATCGCGTTCGTCGTAATCCTCTAGAGTTAGATTATGCCATTCGGGTGTATTTGTGATGTCATTATCGCTCCTGATAAGCTGTATCTTCCAGTCCGATAACGCGTTAATCGCACAGTGAGGGAACGATAACGTCACAGGTTTTAGAAGCGTCACTTCGCGCGGTTGGATTATGATAACGGGACTTAACATCGCTTGGGATTCCGTTAAGTTCGGTCGCTTTAACGAATTCCACGATAAACCTAAAGTAATTTCTGTGGATTTCTGTAATGATCCTGAAGGGATCACTAGTGAAACTCCCGAAATATCCAATTTACCGCCTTTTTCGTCGATCGATTTTGTGATGACCATTTGCTTTCTACAATCGTCATCAATTTGTCGTGATTTATGCGAGTACGTTCGTGATTTGTGAGACATCATCGTGTTACGCGACGTATCTCCGCCGTCGTCAGGGAAGGTTTGTATAGTGATATCCTCAATCGACGGTTCCTTATCCTGGGTTGTTAAATTGGTATCATCGGTGAAGAAACTCTGCGCTGTTCGGTACACCTGATAAATGAACTTCGACTTTCCGTGTAAACTAGCGCGTTGTTCTTTACTCGCTACGATCACATGATCTTCCAGGATGACGGATTCCGCGGCAGATTCGTATCCCGACGTCACGTCTTTTCTTCGTTGTTTCCGTTTGAATAACCTCCGCAAACTGCGACCGTTTTCGATGGACTCTAAGGTTTCACCCCTTAGTTCTTTGATCTGGCGTTGTAGCTGGAACACGAGACGAGATAGCCAGCCGACGGCAAGCATAGCCACGGTCGCGATCACCATAGCGATTACAGCGATCACCAAACCAGAGATCGGCTGAAATACAAAATGATTATAATTATTAGAAATAAAGTACAACAATAAAATACAATTGTAAATGGCATATTATCCTTCCTCCACAAGAGTCCATATTGATTGACCATGGGTTCGAAGTCAAATACATAATTTTTGTCATTGAGGATGGAGATATAATCATGACCTTGTTGGTTATGCAATCAAGGTTCTGCGTAGGCCCTAGACAGTAGACACACTAGCCACCAGACCGTAATCAAGCTTTGATAAGAGAATGGTTAGATCTAAGCAGAAAGAACATGTATTGTAACATGATCCCAACACATTGTTAACTTTATAGGTTGTTGCCATTACAATTATAACATCATCTAATTTAGTTTAGTTTATCATTATAACTTACCAAATCCCTAGAACTGCCAGTGCCCATATTGTAGTACTAAAGGATTTCACTCTATGATTTCACTGTATAGTAGTTAATCCACGACTGTAGACCATAATAGTGACAATACTGTATAGTAATCCACAAACGGTAGACCATACTATAATTGTAAGCACTTGATAATTGGATGAGAATGGGTCATGTACTGACTAATCACAATCACATGCATGTTACAACAACACCGAATGCTCTTTATATCATATCCGAAATTACGAATACCTAATATATAATGTTATAATACAATTACGTACATGCTGTTATCATACAATTACATGCTGTTTTAATACAGTAATCAGTGAAATAATCCAATGACGTCAATACAGTAATTACCTAAGGCTTTGCCTAAGCCAAAGACATTATACATTAGCCAAAGCTAACCACAAATTAAAGTACTATATCTACACTGTATAAAGTACAATAGAAAATTAATCTATATTATAAGTATAATTATAATATATTGTAAGTATGTGATGTGTGCTGTAATCTCAAGATGTTGGCCTAAATAATGATCATGATATGAAACATAAAATATTTACGTTAATCCAACAATAAGGCAATACCTAGAAATACACATTTCTTAGTCGCACTACAGTCTGTTTCATCCTACATTACACATTACACAAGTTTTTTCAATCTCAGTAGAGTCGAGACCCTACTGTCAGTCTGTCAGTGCATACTTGTAAAAATTAAATTCAACGTAAATATTGAATATCCATATCCAATACAAAAGCAGCACCCAAAAATATACATAGTTTGTCAAAACTAAAAGGAAGTTTATAGTACCGAATGATATAGTTAACTAAAATCATAACAGGATGAGTTAACACTAACTAAAGGCTATATAGGATACATCACAAAGTTCAAATAATTAAATTATAGTGTCGCTAATTCGCTGTGTCGAGTGCTGGCCTATATAAAATATCGTTCAGCTTCAGTGAATGGCAATAAAGGGATGTATAATAGGCTCAATATACAGTTGCCCCTATTTATGTTCTTAGGTTCATTAATAGTGCGATTCAGTAGAACTGTCGCGATAAGTGATATAATATGTATCACAATACAATGCAATATATTTGTACTGTAAGATAAATATGTCGCGACATACAATTATTTTGTAGTAGCAAAAATGACTGGTAGTTTTCAATAGTAACAGTTTAATTTTTACACAGTCAACTCACATTTAGGTTATGTGTCAACGTTTCGACATCCATTCACGGTCGTCTTGTTCAGGACTGACGCTCCCGCGGCTTTCGCGTCATGGTCACGTGACGTGTTGGCCAAAACTGAATGATACAGATGACTGAGTTGATGCCCCCCTCGTCTCGGTTCATGTTATCCATCGTTTATCGTATCCATATTGCCTCCCTTATAAAACGCCTCTTATGGTCACATTTGTTTTGAAGAGTATCACTGTTTTCCCAGTCTATAGCGTGATTTAACTGATTCACGTGATCAGTTAATGCCAATTTATTAAACTGGGATTCTAAAAAGATAGGATCTGAATACCAGTTTAATAAATCGGCATTAACTGATCACGTGAATCAGTTAAATCACGTTAGGCTGGGAAAACAGTGACATTCTTCAAAAAGAACATGACGATAAAAGGCATTTTAAGGGAGGCAATAGGCTATGGATACGAACCACGATAACGGGTAACGATAACATGAACGGAGACGGGGGGCATCAATTCAGTCATCTGTATGACCAAGTTTTGGCCAACACGTCACGTGACCATGACGCGGAAGCAGCGGGAACGTCAGTCCCGAAGAAGACGCCCGTGAATGGACGCCGAAAGCCCGAAACGTCAACACATACCCTAAGTGTGAGTTGACTGTGTAAAAATTAAACTGTTACTATATTTTGTGGTAGGGTATAGATGTTTAGTTTAAAAAATACACACTCATATAAAACAAAAATGGTGCATTTATACACCAAACAATAAGTTATAAGTTAATAACTGATTCTCATGAGCAGAATGTCGCGGGTTCGGATCCTGTCAAAGGCTCTGATTTTTTCGGTGAAATTTAATACGATTAAATATCAAGGCAGTCCTACCAAACGGTATATCCTATTTAAATTTGAATATTACATTAACCATTATTACAGGGTTATACAGCTGCCTAATAATTTTTGCTTTTCATAAATCATTTTAATATCTACGTTATTCAAAATAAATGCAAAATAAACATCAATAT
>WNLI01130963.1:0-10238 GCA_025802215.1 Wirenia argentea
TCACGGTACTGCGCATGTCTCCGTACTCGTAGCCTACGTAAGTCGGGATACGGATCCGTATCAGTAGCCGCTGTGTTATAGATTGACTGAAATTCTGAATGGTGATTACTGCAAGAGGGTGTGCACTGTGTTCACCAGTTTGCGACCGAGTTTCATTTATATCATTCAAATTCAATAGAATGATCTCGCATTGGCGGCTGATCCGTTCGAAGCGGAACCCGAAATTACGATATAAATTTATATAATTTCAAGGAAATAGGCTACTGGAAATTCTGCGGAAGTTTTGCGGGGAGAATGTGAATGTCGCTTTCCTACTCGCAAAGTCGCAATGTATGTGGGCCATGCAGCCTGATAGAAAGGATTATTGTTGGATTGCGTGACGTCGTGTCTCATCAAAGTGTGACAATACTCTAACATAGAGGAATACACTATAACGATCAGAATCAGAATCACGACTGTCATGATCATGATGACACTGTCATGTAAAACAGTCTTGTTAATGGCTTCAAATTCATGTGACATAATTTGCTAATTAAATCTTGTCAATTATAATCATGCCTCGGCCGTTACGTGTCGTCTGCTGGTAGTTGGTATGTTTTACTTTAGGCCTACTAACTTAAAAATGACTCGCATTTAAATAATTTAAGATCCGTTTGATCGACCGTTATTTGATCACACAGGATTCAGGAGTGACGGGACAAATATGCCGACTAACAGATGACACACGGGAGACCCTGATCCAAGCAACCAACCGTGTCCAAGGTTCCAAGCCACCACCATCGTGACCATGTTGGCTGTTGCATGTTGACATCATCATACTATGAGTGAGCAGAGTGACGCTACTGTACACACAAAACCACACCACAAGCCGCAACGAGGTGATCCACTAACGTTTTTAGTTTATATAAACGTACATGCTGCAAGGTGCTGTCGAGTTACACGTTGAAAAATATATCAAATCTATTTGTAACTCTCATGAGAATTATAGTACAATAACTATAACAACTTATGATATAGTATAAGATCAGTGTTCGGCTGTTCGCGCTACCATTAGTTTTTTTTCTCAGCCAAATGACGAATATTTAGTGCATGTGACTACAAAATAGTCTTGAATTGATGAAAAAATTGACTACAAAAATACTATAAACAAATTCTTATTGGAGCAGCTCTGTGTATTCTGCTCAACGATCTATCTAACGACCAAACTCATAAGGAACGAGTGTTTTCATTGGATGGATGATGCGTAAGAAAGAACCAATCGGAACGCAATTTACGTCACGAGTCAGCACAGCGAGACATCGTCTTTTGCAAATTGAAAATATTGTTGGAAGAATTATTTTATTTATTTTTCGTCAATGTTCGTGGCCACAAACTTAAAGGATAATTATGACGATATTGATTGCATTGTTTGCTAATCCATATTTATTATTAGACAATAGGCATATCGATACTTTGATTCCATAGTACATATCAGGCTACCAGTACCGGCCGGCGAAGTAGATTTCCTGGAATAGTCTGCGTGACATCAAAATCTACTGACCAATCATATTGACGTTGTCGATTAGTGAGTATTCGTCATAAATGTCGCTTTTTTTTAGGCTCATCTTTTTTTAAGCAAGTTTCAAATTTCAATAATAAGTACCAGTTATACTTGTATTTACATTTAACACAGTTAAAGAAAAAACAAGTACCCGCTACGACCCATGGGGGAGGGGTTCGGACGCGTCAACCAAACCACGTAATGTTGCTATTGTTGAGCCGACTCGCAATCTACAACAAGTACCTGCACCACCACCAGTGAATCAGCCTTCACAGGTTAGTTAACTTAGTTACTAACTGTTAGTGTGTGACTAGGTTCATACTATTCACTACAGGTTTGTCCATATACCCCACCATATACTGATGCCTTGACCTAACCACGCAATGTTGCTATTGTTGAGCCGACTCGTAATCTACAACAAGTACCCGCACCACCACCAGTGAATCTCCCTTCACAGGTTAGCGTGTGACTAGGCTCATACTATACACTGTAGGGTGGTCACTATACCCGTACCATCACCATATACTGATACGTAATGTCGCCATTGTTGAGCCGACACGTAATCTACAACAAGTACAAGTACCTGCACCACCACTGAATCAGCCTTCACAGGTTGGTGTGTGCTAGGTTCATACTATACACTACAGTCCATAACTCCTATACACCTACCATATACTGAGGCCTCGACCAAACCACGTGGTATTATGTGAGAGTGGCGAAGGTTACAGGTGGCGGACTATAAGCCGGACATGTGATTGTTCATTGTTCTCTGAAAGGGTGACCAGTATTAGTATATAAAACGCTGTTGTTTCTTTACCCTTCCAAAGTGTGATGTGTTGAACATGGCCGAATATTCATTCTTAGTTGCCAACCAGGTGTTAGAAACTGACTTTGTTTGCCTATATTATCATGTTTTCCTTGAGTATATCCACTGAGTCATAGCATATAATGACATATTCTACAATAATATTTAATTAAAATGATCAATTTCTTTCTCTCGATAATTCCATACAGGTGTCGGATTACATACAGAGTTACACACAAAGCCAATTATTTAATCAATAGCAAATTGCGTAAAATTACAGTGTCAATATTAATTGGCCTCCACACATTCTGATTTGTTATAACAAAGATATTGATTAATCAATATGTTAACGGCATAATTTTTTTCTGAGATTACGCAATTTCCCCTAGAAATCAATCAATAATGTGATTTTTTACAACATGCTTTGTTTGAAAATGAATAAAATATTGTATTGGTGTAATATTCCGTCATAATCTATGGCGCCTTTGGTGAATTGTGACTCAGTTGTCAGTATTTTGACATTAAATATAATGAACATATCTAACTGTAAACCCATTACGAGGCTGTAGCCTAGGCTAAGTAGTTTTGATACATACATAATATTGTGAAGATCGGGTATTGTTAGTGTAGGATTATGGTGTACATTTTGTGTATAACATTTAGATCTTCATGGGTAAGTTGAATTCAGTAGACTAATTTAGTAAGGTTACCTAATTCATAAGATTAACCTTGTCGACATCACAATGCCCCCCACCCCCTATTTGTGTACTGTGAAGATGAATATACGATCAGTACCAATCTTGCAGGGTTGGTAAACTGAGGCTACGGGCATTGTGTTCATACCTATGGAACACAGGAAACACGATCAATGCTGATCGTACAGTCCGTGATTCGAACCCACGATCCTGGAGCCCAATTGAAGGGAAGTCCTAATGTTTAAATTCCCTTGAACAAAAGGAACATGTTCAAAGCAACATTTATCTTGCTGCACTAATCGGCATGTATGAATTTTTCCCCTGGCATTATTACCGCACAGTAGAGGTGAGTGGACCCGACAAATTTGAAATTTTTTTCGGGTCGGATTGCATAGTGATTTTTCGGGTCGGGTTTCGGGTCCATCGGGGTCGGGTCGGGTCTGCCAAATTAGACCATCACTCACCTCTACCGCACAGTCGCACACCATGAATAACTGAACATTATGTTACAGCGAGGAAACATGCCGGAGTGGCGGGACTTGGGACCCGGGCGTGAATCAGGGGATCGCTTCATTGATCGTCTTTCTCAGGTCTCCTACGGGGTAATCCTGATATATCGAGACGTTTACCAGCCTAGAGGAGAGATTCATTGTGTTGGTAACGTAATAATTTACAAAGTTCATATAAACTCAACACATACATAGTTTGTATAAACTCAACACATACACTTAAGGAAATTCAAACCTAAAATTTAGTTCACAGTTTTGACCTTCATCGAGACAAAAATGAAATTACTAAATTGGCTATCGCGAAATACGCGCTTACGAAAACTCGGGTTATAAACTGGGACGTGAAATTTTGAACAAGGAAAGTGGGAATAGATGTCGATGGATAAAAGATCCGAAATAGACAACAGATAAATGTGATGAACCATGATGATGGAGGCCTACCAACTATCTCAGTCGACAGTTGTGGTCGGGAAATCTGGCAGTCTTGATAAAGGTCGTCATACATGATGGTCGAAACTGTAGACTCAATTTTAGGTATAAATTTCCTAAAGTGTATGTGTTGAGTTTATACAAACTTTGTAAACTTAAAACGTTTACCAGACTGTAAATAATTGTAAAGATTCTGTATAACCCAATAACGATTACATTACAGCGTGGGAACATGCCGGAGTGGCGGGATTTGGGACCTGGGCGTCAATCAGGGGATCGCTTCCTCCCTCGCATCTTCATTGATCGACTTGACCGTCTTTCCCAGGTTAGCTCCTTATTATAAGGTCTTTTAGGCTGCTTCTTGTCTATCGAAAAAACCTCTTGAAAGATCGGTTGATTCAAGTACGCGCCCCCTTTTACTTTGCATGAGTATTGAGTATGTACATGGGTATGACACCTAGTACCGTTCGCCACAGATGTTGCACGAGCGGTAGTTATGAATTTTGTTGTGTTTTCATTTTTTTAATTAACAAAGAAGTATTCCATTTTTAATGCGAATCATAGATTCAACATTTGACGTCATCCATGTTGCGTGAAGATACTGTGGAAGAAATATGCCGGATTGTAAATTGTAGAAGTTGCAATTTCTTATGACATCATAGATTTTTACTGGGTTTTTTCCGCACAAAACATGGAATATGGAGAAAAAATACAAACATGGCAATGATATTTTTAAAACAATGTCCGCAAACACCAACATGCAACATCATAAATTTTCGAACATGTACAATTTAGGGTGCATCAAATGCCCCTTATGTTTTCAAATGCAGTTGTGCCTGGTCTAATTTTTTTACAATGATGGTAAGGAAGACGTGTGTGAAATTTTATAGCATTCGGATGATGCCTTCTGGGGTCTCCGCCGGGTGGAATTTACTATACACGCTGTAATGGAAAAAACTTAAAAATCAGCAAAGTGCAAATATTTTGTTAACCGATATATATTTTCAATTTCTTTGAAATACCTGTCATCTCACTGTCACATTGATAGGGAGTGATATTACGGACACGTGGATACCAAATATGTCAAGGTTATCGTCCATTTGTCGTATTGTGGGGGTATTGAACATGCCCGTGACACGGAATTTGGGTGATTTTCTGGGGTAGTGGAAATGTTTGACATCTTATAACCTTGCTGTTGTAATATAATTAATTGTACTTATTACTGTTAGATAGAAGATCAGTTTCCCTTCACATTGGTATCAAACATGTCCCTATAAATCAAACATTACAAAATTGTCATATACTATCGTCAAGAGACCTAAAACGACGTCCCGAGAACATCTCGATTTTAGTAGCACAGGACGCATAAATGACTCGCTGCCATATCATGTGTTGCTGTAATATGGACATATTTGGTAACAATGTGAAGGGAAATGTGTCTTCTATCAAACAGTACCTACTAAGTACAATTAATTATATTACAACAGCAAGGTTAGAAGATGTCAAACATTTCCCCTACCCCAGAAAATCACTGTGACAAGTATGTTCTACACTCCCACCGGTCCCACGATATGACAAACACGCGATAATCTTAACATATTTGGTATCTACGTGTTCGTAATATCACTCCCAATCAACATATTTAAAAGAAATTGAAAATATATATCGGTTAACAAAATATTTGCACTTTGCTGATTTTGGAGTTTTTTCCATTAGAACGTATATAGTAAATACCACCCGACGGAGGCCCCAGAAGGCATCATCCGAATGCTATAAAATTTCACACGCGTCTTCTTTACCATCATTGTAAAAAAATTAGACCAGGCACAACTGCATTTGAAAACATAAGGGGCATTTGATGCACCCCAATGTACATGTATGTCTGTGCAAGAGGATTCATGGGATCGTAGTTGTCAATCAAAACTGAATGATAGACGATCGCATGTTGCCGTCTGTTTGTTACGAGGAAGAGTCACAGACATGTTTTAATACCGGTGTAACCCACTTCAGGACATTATAATAGTCTCGAAAGAAATGGCATATTGAAACTGACAACAGTAACATCTGTCATCCAAGTTTTATGCTATCACCTTTCATTGATCGCCGGGAATCGCCATTAATCCAATGCCCATTTATTTCTTGGACGAAGCACGTGGTTTTCAAATATTCTGACTATGTATGGAATGGACATAAACAAATGATATTTTCGCCGAATGCTCAATCGCAAGTCTTCGTTGAGCTTCCTAGATTTCCGATATTGTTGATGTTTAACTTTGCCAAAATGCCTTGAAAGGAAGTACTGCCCTGCTCTTCTGTTGAGGTGCAAAATAATGCATTTCTTTTGTTTTAGTGTGTCATTTCGAATACATTTCAGTGCCAAATGAAATTGTTATCATTTGGCATCTATAATCTCCAGAGGAAATACTGTTTGTTAGTTTCTAGTAAGCTCTCAGGCTGTCAGCCTGTAACAATATTTATGATATGATGAAATAGTGATTATATACAGGAGCAATTGATCAAGTACCTGCCGACTCTGATGTCATACACGAACCTCAGTCACCACAGTTTGGGGTGGTGGGCCAGAGGCCTGTGTGGTGGCCCCAGTATGTCCCTGTGTATCACTGACCCACTGTAATGATTGTCATCCCAACAGGAGCAGTTGATCAAGTACCTGCCGACTCTGATGTCATACACGAACCGCGGTCAGTCGCCACAGTTTGGGGTGGTGGCCCAGAGGCCGGTGTGGTGGCCCCAGCATGTCCCTGTGTATCACTGATCCACTGTCACCCCAACAGGAACAATTGATCAAGTACCTGCCGACTCTGATGTCATACACGAACCGCGGTCAGTCGCCACAGTTTGGGGTCGTGGACCAGAGGCCGGTGTGGTGGCCCCTAGATGTCCCTTGGAAGAAACCCCGCATTGGCAGTGTGAGTTTGGAATATAGTTCATTGAAGTTTTATATTTCCGCACCACATTTTACTACGTATGTAAAAAAGCTTACTGCAGCAGCAAAGTAAAAATAGAAACTAAACTAGGATTTTCAACACATTCACATCAAGCATATTTTAACACAATGATGAACTGTGTATATTCAGTCAAAATTGTCAAATATTATTGACATCTTCCAATGAAGTATTGTACTCTAAAACAAACCAAATACCATGGAGTGAAACAAGTGAAACACGCAGACTCATCTGATCCAACTCCGCTGTTGCACGGCTGATGAAGCAATAAAACCCAACAAGGGATCAGCCACCTGACAAAAATATACAGGGATTAAACCATCTACGTCAGACGTCTATTTTACTCAACTTAAGTCATTTTTATTTTGACCACTAGCAGTCCAGTAACACAGCAAGCAAATGATTTGCTATGTTTGCAAATTACTGTGTTATATATTGCCATTATTATGCACACATGAATTGAAGCACTTACAATTTATTCTGTTTAATTCTTAGAGAGGTAGCCACGAAAACCCAGAGGCTGCATAAATTGGAAGCAGCGATATTGCTATATTATTCTTCATTTAGAAATCCAAGATTGATGGCACATAACATTGCAAGAAATGTAAACATTCGCTTTGTGATTGCTCGGACAATACATGTTCAAATTTTCATAAAATTTGAAGAAAAAACCCTGATTGTTTACCATTTGCAGGGCCCAAGTGTGGCATGTCTCCGCCGCCTGATTCGCTCCCTCTACCACCACCACGGTCAGGACGAATTACTGATCTCTGCGGGTGACCAATCCCAGCACAGCGCTGTACCGGCCGTGACCGTTAATCTCGTGACCCATCACGGTGCTTTGAATGACACACCCACCAGATACTCTCACCTACAGGTGCTTTGCGTATATAAAAACAGTAATTACTTCGTAGCCTCCGAAGTGGTTAATAAAATCCGGAGCTTATCCCGGTTCACAGTGCTAAGCGGAACAATGCAATGAAGCCACACTGCATCGCCTGGACAGGACACAAGTCTATTGCAGGTTACTTTCCGACTTTCTCACGCGGCTGGTACACGGAGCAATTTAAATTTCTGGGTAAAAATTGACGGCACATGCGGGGATTGAACTCACGGCTCGCGCCTAGGATCGTGATCGGTTTATCGGTGTACCAGACCACCACGCGTATATATTGAGAAATTTTCACAATGCAAATAAAGGAATAACATGAACTTTCGGAATGCAGTTCCTGTTTTATGGGTCACGGTGTAATTATTTTGCCCCTCATAGCCCTCTAGGCTGATGACTACGAAAAAGGCAAAAATGATTTTTATATTAATTGTTTTAAAATTAATTGCACAAAAAGTAGCGATGAACTCTTACTGCCATACGAATGTATGAAGCAATGTTAAGTTTACATCAACAGCTTTTGTGGCTTAGTTGTCAAGAGAGCCAGTTTCTATAATGTAAACCAGAGTTCATCTCTCGTTACAGTGGTATTTTACAGAAACGATATCTTTGTGATCAACTCTTACTGCAAGGCTCCACACGAATGTATAAAGCTAACTTCAGTTTACATCATCAGCTTTTGTGGCTTAGTTGTCGACCGCCAATTTCCATGCTGTAAACCAGAGTTCATCTCTCGTTACAGTGGTATTTTACAGAAACGATATCTTTGGGCAATGGGCATCATTAATGTAATGGGCTAATATTGTCCTTGTCGCGAAAAAGGGTGGATTGATAGCGGGAGTTAGCTGATTTAATAACGGAAGAAAGAAAACTCCCATAGGGGTGGCGGGGTGATAACCTCCTCTAAGGATCCAGGAGGCATTCCTTCCCTCCGCTACAGATGAGAGGCTTGAAGCTTATTGTTGGATCTAATGTTAGTCGGAAGAGACTTGAACGGAGCCGATCAAGAGAAACATTTGTTGCCAAATGAAATGTTTAGTTCTGGGTACTGCCAGTGCCAAAGATATTGCGAATGATTGTTAAAGGTACACTCCAGGCAAATAGTATCTTTTGAGGGATGATGGGGGATGGTATTGAAGGTCAAATTAAGCCTACATGCTAAGACAGTATCTTATCCCTACCCCTAGTATGTAGTTGGACTACGTCTGGTTAAGGAGAGCATCCCTCGCTAAGAAGAGCATCTTTGTGGGCGATGCGCATCTTAACCAGACGTAGTTCAACTACATACTATGGGTAGGGTTAAGATACTGTCTTAGCATGTATGCTTAATTTGACCTTCAATACAATTCCTATCATCCATCAAAAGATACTATTTTCCTGGAGTATCCTTTTAACAAAATGTACAAGCGAAAATGGTCATTATAGTTCGCTGAAGGCTGGAGTGTGATATTTTCAAGAGCTTTTTGTGGGCGTACACAATATCCAAGTTGTGATCACAGTCCCGTTACTTCCTGTAAAATTTAAAAAAGACATTTTAGGCAGAAAAATAAGACGAGGCATTTGTCCATTTCAAACCATGATAACTAGGTAATTATTGGATAGAATTTTGTTAAATTTTGGTCTGTTTTGTGACGACGTTATGCAGAACAACAGATCCAAAATTAAGCGACGTAACAATTTACAATTCTGGTTTCAATGAGCATGGTAGGACCTAATCTCCGTTCGCATTGGCATACTTCAAAGTTTAAATTATCAAATTATTTTTTCTTTAATTTTTGTGAATGTTCAATACTGCAGGTTTGCATCTATCTGTGCAAAATATCACCTTTACGTGTTGTAGAAGTCGAAGCTGGTGGAGCGAGTCCCTATAGAAAACATGTTATTGGAGACCGACTCGCCTGCATTAGGGCCAGAAAAACAGGTCAGTGAATTTAACTACAAATGTACTAGCATGGAGATAGTGGCAGATAACTAAAAAACCTCTTATTTGTAAGTAGAGTGTCATGGGTTCGGACCATGACGGGCAACGACTCCAATCTGACAGGTTGTGGGTTCACTTCTCAAAAGCAAGCTATCCATGTGTTCTTGGGAATAGCACATTATCGTGGGTTACATTATGGTGTAGTGGTCAACGCGCCAGTTCCTGTGAATCGACAGGCACTGTGACTGCGGGTTCGTGTCTAGGCTGTGACCATTCTACGGGGGTTTTCCCTTGCTTGCTAACCCGCATTTGCGAGATTCCTGCACGGCAACATGGACAGATTCTGAAAGTGCGGTATATAAATGCACACATTTATTTTATTTATTTATGTTAATTACCGGCAGCATATATTTGCCCATCACATCTGCGAAGCTTCACACTAAACCGCGAAGCTGCTCTGTTCACTAGACCCGCGAAGCGGCTC